>JARJLF010003269.1:0-19763 GCA_029378395.1 Mycena leptocephala | reverse complement strand
TGAGACTTGAACCTATATTTCTCGTTAGACTTCCTTTGCGTATTGGCTATACATATGAGGTGACTGGCCATTAGTCTGCAGAGCCTTGGGGTTGTGTACAGTATGGTTGAAATGGGGTGAGAGCCCACGACGGCTTCTTTAGCCCGGTGTTGTTCGTGGTGCAGCCCGAGGTACATCAATATTACTGTCAATGTAAGTTGAACTCTTGTCGGAGATTTTCTCCATCTATGAAAATAAAAAGTCCGAGTACTATTGCCCCAGGGAAATTAAACCCCTTCCTCCTTGTTACAAGATAATTTAGCCACGTAACATTGAACAGGGCGGTCACGGTGATCCACAGAGCCTGCCTGTCTGATTTTAGCCTTTGTGAGTACTGTGATTTCGGACAGCAAACACACCTGTACTGTACAGCGAAATGGGGTGGAGGAACTCTCACCTGGTTTTGTTTCGGTCCACAGGCTCTTGGATCTTGGTAGCATATTTTATTGTAAACTAAAATGCCGAAAAGAAAAGCACCCATAGTTTTTATGCCTCTGGCGGGATTTGAACCCACATTTCCTCATTTGTTTTCCTGGAAAGGAGTTTTGCCCACTTTCCCAGCAGTCTGCTATACATATGAGATGACTTTCCGGTAGTCCACAGAGGCTTGGTCTTGCTTGTTAAGATCTGCTATATGAGCTGAATTAAAATTAAAAGAAGTCACGGCGCCAATGATTTTCTCCAGGGAGTTGAGGTTGAACCCGTAACGAGTTTCTTTTAATTTGAATAATTGTGCTAGTAGCCGAGACTTCCTCGTAATCTATTGTTGGAAACTTGGTGTCCCGTGTGGATTTCTGATGTCTTTCTCAAAAATTAAAAACGAAAGAAAAAAATTCTTGTTGTCTGTGTCAAGCCTCTGAGGGGATTCGAACCCCATTTCCTCATTTCATTCATGAAATTTCTCGCTCACAGGGATGAGGCGACTTCGGAGAGGCTTTAAGCCTCCATTAACCGGAGCCGCAAAGATAAAGACATTTGAAAGAACATTAAAAAGAGTAAACTCGAATTGAATGGTCCGTGCGTACGGGTTGATCGGGCCGGAGATTGCCATCATCTTGTCCACTCTTGAACTTCAGTCACAGTCTTCCCGGCGAACGTGAACTTGAAGAACGCCACAATCCATCAACATGGACTCCAAGTTCTCCTCCCCCTCGCAAAGAACAAGTATTCAAGTCTCCCAGTAGCTGGTTGCGAGGATTCGTGAAACACAAGGTTTCTGTGCAAGACAGCGAGATAGCAGCTCTGATTTGCTACTGCTGCACCAGCTGGCTCGAATCAATATGCACAGTCGCAAGACAGGTCCATGCCCGCACAACCTATCCCGTCCCACGCGTGTACGGTGCAGTTTGAGACACAAAGAGTAGAGATGGAATTCAATCCCAGGTTGAACTTGATTGGATCTTTTATAGAAAGATATCTGAGTCCATTGCTTGCAAGGGAATCGAACCCATTCCTCCTTGTTACAAGAGAGTTTAGCCATGTAAAGGCGATCACCGTGATCCACAGAGGCTTGTTGTGATTTCAGCCTTTGTAGAGTAGATACATACTGGAGTGACTGGATTTCGGACTGCAAAAACACAAAGAAACTCCCGAGAAATGCGGGCACAGGGATTCTCACCTGGTTTTCTTTCGGTCGAGAGGCTTCCTGGCTCTTGGTACATTTTACAAAAAATAACAAAAAGAAAAGCAGACATTATTTTTTACACCTCTGGTGGGATTCGAACCCACATTTCCTCATTGCACTTTCCTGGCAACACCTATACATATGAGGTGAATTGTCAGTAGTCCACAGAGACTTTATATTGCTGGGTAGGATGTGCCATTTGGGATGAATTAGATTGAAGCCAAGGAGTCACGGTGGCAATGATTTTCTGGAGGGAAATTGCCGATTTGAGGTTGAACACAACGCGCTTCCTTTAAATTTTAAAATAGCTATGTGGCAACGGCAATTTCCCTGTTGGATGAGTTCTGATGTATGTCTTAAAAAAATAAACCGGAGAGCTTTCCGAGTCTTAAGCCTCTATGGGGATGCGAACCCCCATCTCCTCATTTCAGCGACACTAATCCCGCATACACGATGCAGAAACGACTTTACTTTGGTTGAAAGAGGCTTGTGGTTTCGCTAGCCAGGGCAATAAAGGCGAAAAGAATTGAACGATTGAGAGCATCTCGAACTGAGTGGTCCGTGCGTATGGGTTGATCGGGCCGGACCCCGCCATCATTATGATCCTGTCTCTTCAACCACCTTTGACTCCCAGCCTCAGCTGCGTGAAGAATGCCTGAATCCGTCTTCTGGGCCTCCCAGGATTTCCTTCCCCCTGCAATCAACAATTTTATCAGTCTCCCAGCAGCCAGTCGGGATGATTCCTAAATGGAAGGCTTTCATTCTGCGCAAGACAGCAGCTCGTATTCACGCGGTCTGTAACGCGGCTCGACTCGCTGTACATGTCTCACGATGTGTCTAGGCTAGCACACACTGTATCCCGTCCTCGAAGTGCACAAGGAGTGCGTGTAACGAGGATAAGGTGTGTGCTGTGGTGCAAGTGCGCATATCCATGTTTAATCTCGATGACGTATCGCACTAGCGTGTCTAGCGGCTGCACGCCCCGGCCGCACGTTCGTTCCCACCCATCAGCCTCATACCGCACCGAAACAGGCTGTCCACAAGTCTACGCGACGAGATGTATCCAAGACCTATGCGGCGAGAGGGACTAGCCGTCTTTCCTCCCGCAACATCCATTATCCCGCCCCAGCACTCCAATGCCCTCACGCACGTCATGATTCATCCAGCCGCGGCGTGATGTATGTCCGTTCCCCAAATATCTGTCATGCAGATTTACAGGCTGACTCGACGCGATAGGTCCTATCTGAATACTACCGTCCTTCTATGCGAAGCGGCTGGTGTTCTCGATGCTCGTATCAAGGCTCAAGCGCTGTACACTTGTACCACACGAGAATGGGATTCTGAGGACGCGCGCTCGTCTTGCATTCGTCCCTGGCCTCCAATGGACCGCAGAGCGACCATATCCAGCGCGATCGGCGACGCGCTGTTACCGCTTGCACCTACTCCTCGCCAACCACACCCCCTCTTCGCAAATCGGCGCTGGGATCAGGTTCGAGACCCCCATTGTGGACGGATCGCAGTCGCGCCCCACCGCACCAGCGCAGAAAGAAATGTAGGAATGATTAGTTGTCGCGCGTCCCGATGCTGCGAGGGCGAGCAAGTGACAAGCGGCATCCCTACGTTCCAGCCGCCCACCATCCTCAGCATCCCTCTTCCCCATCCTCTTGCGCACCAAGCACGGAAACCGCATCCCCTAACTGCAATGGTTAGCACTCTCCGCACGGAAATCCTACCTTCCCCGACCGACTTCAGCCAGTTCTTCTAAGCTGCAGTCAGCTCCATCTGTACTACAGGGCAAGCCGTACCTTACCATCAGCGAACTGCTTTCTGACCTTTGCTAGAGCAGTCCAGAGCCTCTTTTAGGCGTCACCCTCATCCAGGCACTGCAGGCGTCGCCCGTGATTCGGTGCATGGAGCAGACTTGCACAGTGACGACAAGGAAGGGACGTACGTGTTCGACAAGGAGCGCGCATTCCACAATCGCAGGGACCGAACTACGCATTCAACGGTAGCGGCGCTCACCGACCAGCGGCGTGTGCGTGCAGACCGAGATCATCCAGAATAGATATACGCGTACGCACCCCACCACCCACCTTCGTTGGATTCATCGCTGATCCTCATAACAGATGTCGGCTGCATCCCCTCGCCGTCATCCGAAGCTCCAGCGGTGCGAGGAGAGCGTCCGCGCAACGGGGGCACGCAGCAACGGGGAGGGGAATGCGCATTCGACAACCGCGGCCTGAGCTGCGCACTCGAGGGAAGCGCGGGGCTCTTCAGATGTCCGCAGATTCCAACTATGTACGCGGATCGCATCCTCACTGAACGCGTTCCTGATCTTCGTTACAGACATTGGTAGCCACCCTGCGTTACATACGCTACCACGCTTGTCGTTCCAGCCTTGGCGCTAGACAGCAGGGCACGCTCGCACTCGAGGCCGAGCCGTACACATACCTCAGGGCGGGTGCCAGACATACGGCAAACCTCGACGTCGGCAGCTCGAGGGGTGGCGCGAGGACCTCGACCCGTGTGTGTGCGTCTTGTGTGCATGTATCAGACTCTCTTGTGACACTGCGACCCGGTATGCACATCGATCCATGGGGACAGCCAGCGCTCGTCCTCTTCGCCTAGCACACGCCAAGCCCACGTCCTCCAATGCACCGTAGTCCCCGTCCGACCAACGCCAGCCGCCAACAAGGAGACAGAGCATTGTCCCGCGCGTTGTTTGGGCTGGTCATCCGGCGCGGCTACAGGATGCATAGGGCCGCCTCGTGCGCGCGGTCGCATGTCCTGTATGTGTGTTTGACGCCGGCGGCGAGAGGGCGATGTTCCCTTGCCTCCTCCGGTGCCGGATGCGGATGCACATCGATTCTGGGATGGCCAGCGGGAGACCGCGCGCCTCATGTGCTCCTCGTCCCGCGCTCGCGACACCACGGCTTCCCTCGTGCGACGCCGGTCCCCACCTCGCCATCACTGCGCGCGGAGCGAGGATGAAGACGAGCTGAGAGCGCTGTCAGCGTCACGATCGGGTCCCGAGCCGTCGCTCATCTGTTCCTCGCTCGTGCTCTCGTCTGCGCGTATACCTTATATCTCCCACTTCCGCTCCTCCTACCTGCGCGGGGAACGTGCATCCACATCTGAGGTGTATTGTTAATGCTCATTGCTGCACGCTAGACTCTCACGCACCCGGACCCAGTACCCCCATACACTACCCTGCGGATCGATCCACCTGCGGCGTCGCTCGTATTGTGCACCGCCTTGTGTCGAGTGGACTCCGGGTAGATCGCGCGCGCATAGTACGTGCACGCAGTCCTCAAGTGCACATTCCCCCATCTCCCTCTTACCGTGCATGCTCCGTGCTCAGCGAGCCGGGGCCACTTGCATTGCGGGATCCAGCGGCATGGGGAACGGGGATATGGAGTGTACTCAGCGCTGGGGGCTGGGAGGGTGACCGGACAGTGCGCATATCGCCCCGCCCCGAACTTTCCTGGTGTACCCCTGATTCCCGTCCGCCTGCGCTAAGCATACAGCTGTCAATGGCAACTTGGTCCGCAGGAGTCCCCTCGCGCAGAACATCCAATCCGCGCTGAGCTGTATGCTGTATGCGACGCACTATGTCTTTCTATGTTAATCCCATCATCACACCATTACTCTGTTATCCCTCCCTCGTAAATGAGATGGCGGACTCTGCAGCCGCGCCCGTCGCTGGGTCAGTAATCCAGCTGCAACTGAATCCGCACCGATCTTGTGTTCTAGCGCATTACCTTGCCCATCATCGGCGAGCCGTAGTGTGGCGGCGACGTTCCGTGCTCCTTCGCTCCTACTCCATCCTCGAGCGCTCATTGGATGTGTCCACGATCCTTGCCTTCCCACCGAATTTCCGCACATTCAAGCTTGCGCACTCCGCCGTCTAATTTCATGGCAGCGCGCAGCTCAGGTCACCGCACAGGCTGAGACAGCCGCCGCTGAACGTTATGCCGCGAGGGCCACCATCGACACCTAAGACTGCCAGAGGGGGAGTGATCCAAAGGACGGGACGCAGAGGATGACAGGGGTGTGTAACAATAGCACATACTACCATACTTACCCCACGACCGTTGAATATAGACCTATTTACATCACACAATTCAGTCGATATGAATCGAGCGTGCCAGTATCGAAGTAGAGTGGGCTTAATGTCTTAATTACAGCTGCGTAGCCCTGGGTTTGGAAATTTGTTCCGACCTAAAACTAAATAGGTCATAGTGGACGAAAATTTAGGGAATGAATGTCCCGCCATTAATATTGTGTAGCTAAACGTGCGATGAGTGAGCCGGCTAGCGAAGAGAGCATGAAGGGGTGATGCGATCTTTGATCAATGATCGACCTCCCTTGCCTCTTCTCTCGACTTTGCCGGGTCTGGACTTCGTTGTCTTTGGTTCTCTTCCCAGCCTGTTTCCTTTACCCTGAGTCCGGAGCTCTGGAGGCTACTCAAACTGCGATTCGCGCTCATTTGGAGAAATACTCCTATCTTGAAATCCTTCCTTCGAAACTTGCTTGCTCGCACAGCGGTTCGGGCAATTTTGCATTTGTACACTGGAGCATTCGGGTCCGGTATTGCTCTGGTCCGGTTGTTTCCATGCATTCGTGATTGCTGTGGTGCTTTATTTCGCTCGTCCAGACACTAGGTTCGTAGTCATCCACAGAACAGGCTATACCTCTTTAGCAACAAGCCAATGGACTCGAGCTCCTTTACTAGCCGAATTACCACCTTGTCGAGGTCTCTATGCTCCCTCATCGTGGTATCTGACCCGGCTGATCGTGGTGCTCCTATTGCACTCGCAATGACTCTGCGGAGTCACTTCAAATATCTCATTTCTTTGAGTGGTTCATTTCATAATCCGAATTCCATTCACTCACTATTCATGTGCAAGATCTGTCTTTGTGTGCACACCATATCGGTCCCGGCCATATTATTCGTTCGCATGCCGTTGTGCCCACTATTCCAGTGCCGCTGTGCCCATTTGCTCGTATGCAATTTGCGGCGATGCTATTTCGCCCGTATGAAATTTGCTACGGTGCTATTCTGCCTGTATGCAATTTGCTGCAGTGCTATTCTGCTCGTGTGCAATTTGCCGCGATGCTATTCAGCCCGTACGCGATTTGCTGCAGTGCTATTCTGCTCTTGTGCAATTTGCCGCGATGCTATTCCGCTCGTATGCAATTTGCTACGATAATGTTTTTCCTGCATGCAATTACCTGTCGTGCCATACCGCCCCTCATGTACCTGCCTGCCGCAAGTGGGCTGCGGCAACTATGAAGCTTTGCGTGTGAGTCTTTCTTTTCTGTCCTCCACCCAATTCGGTCTGCCGCTATTCTGGCTCTTTCTGGTGTTGCGGCTTTATTTCCCACCTTTTGTGCCCGGGATTTTTGGCGGAGATCCGTGCCTTCGTGCCTCATTCTTCATTTGATCTTCGTGCCATAACCACCGTGGCTTTGTGCCGCTTTTCGTCGTGCCTTCTTGTGACAATATTCACATGCTAGTTATATGTTTAAGGACCGCAACAGTGGGGATTTCGCTCTGCAGGCTGGCGAGTCATCACACCACTTGTACTGCTTACTTTGCTAGATCCCATCTGGAATGGCCTTTGTGCCGTATTCGTTCCCCGCCAATTTGGGTGTTGAAGTGGCTATTGTGCCATCTTTATTCCGTGCCGAGTTGGCTTTGCGATGGCCGCATCTATACCAAGCTGTGGCCCTGTGCAATTTTCTTTTCCGGGATTTTCCCGTGATGACCCGGTGCATTCCTGCCATGACCTTTGTCTTGAAACACATTACTACTTCCGCGCTGGTCGGAATCCAGTATACCCTGCGTGGTATTCGGTGAGGCTGTCTAACCTTCTGTGAGGTTGTTGCCGGTGCTTACAAACGGTACTATTGGATGCCAGGGAATTCAATGTGGTTCAGACTTGCGCGTTCCGTTCTGTTTACTCATTCGAGCCACGGATGGTTCTTATTGGCTGCACCGTAACTATCCCGTTATGCGGGTTAGACAGATTGTTGCGCCGTACATTTCCTTCCCCTGATACAGTATCTGGCCTGGGTCCTTCTAGGGTCGACCTGCAGACTGTCATGTTCGCGTAAATGGGATGCCTCATGCTGTGGCTGTCATTTCCATTGTATCCACAACCGATTCTCATGCGCGACTTTACCCGCACCAACGCAGCTCGGCAACTGCCAGAATCTATACCTCACATTTTCCATCACTGGCTTCTCGGGTGTAAGTTCAATCCAACGAATTGGGTCACCTTCCGCGTGGCTCCGGTCTGATTCATTTATTCAAAATCACCTCAACTTGTTTTGCAACCTTTACTGTTGATATGCTTGCCGGCGAACCCTCTCCTTCGTGCTCGAACTAATGTTGGCTTCCTTTGGACTATTGAATTGTCAAAATAAATGTTGTAAGGTCTTTGGGGTAGTCGTCTTCTCGGATTCCGCCTGTTCGGTCTCTGCGTTCCCTGGTTTTGTGGGTTAGTGCTCATCTGGAAGTCTCATTCACAGAGAACCCAGAAACACAGTTTCCGGGGCTTCTCTTCCCAAACACTTATTTCTTTCCACAGTCCTAACAACTTAGCTAGCCTTCTGTTAGTGAAGGATTTATTCCGACCCAAATAAACTACACAAAATATTCAATGCCATGTCGCTCCTCAATCCAGCAACACAAACCTGAGAGCGCGCGGGTTAGAATGAACATATGAAACATGAAGAAGACTGACAGGGCTCAACTTCTCCGCGTCGCTTCTTCGATGAAAGCGTCTGTCACTCCGGAAAGATAGATATTTCAGGGCACCCTAAAACGTTGCTGAAACTTTTAGTATCAGCAATGCAATAGGTAGGCCTGAAATTACATCTGAAATGTAAAGTTTCTGGAGCACTACGATCGTTGCCAAACGGGTCGTTTCGGGTACAGTTTCCAGTGGCCTTTATTATGTCCGAAGCCCTCTCCACGACGATATATGTTGCAGCTTGGCAGGAATAAAAGGCTATTCGCTCTCAGCGGACAAAACAGGTTAGACTTACAACAACTGAAAGATCAACAATTCGCAGCCATTTGCAGACTGCGGGTGGCTGAAATCTTTTGTTCTGTATTTGAACATCAACTTAGATCTCTACCTTCTGTGTTTTTGCCTGACAATACTGACTCTCATCCTCCTAAGATGAAATTGCACCCAAGTCTTTTATTAAATAAATAAGCTCATTCATTTCAAACCAAACCACAAGGACACATGTAGCAAATCAGTAACCATAAATAACAACAAAATCATACAATTCCTGGAAGCCTCAGGCCACAATCAAACCAAGCTCTTTCTCGTTACCCATGTCCACCTTATCCAGGTTTTCAATGTCAGACAGATCATCCTCCAGCTCTTCCACAGTCCCAGCTGGTATATGGAGCTCTGCCAGACGAGCCAAGTTGTTTCTGTGTTGGTCCAGCACATCTTCACTGATACCAGCAAGTCTCTCATTAATATTCTGAACCTGTTTAGTCTGTGAAGAGTGTTCAAACAAGGGTCTTGCTGCTTCCCAAAAATCCACTGCCTTGAGCAGGTCACCCTGTCAGTGTTGGCAATTAAGGCTTAAGAACCCGCCTGAGGGACCATTAAGGGTTATTAAGGGTTAAGCCTTAATCTTAAGGGCAGGGTTAAGCCTTATTTCCATTTTGGGAAATAGTTTCCTACGCTCAATTTTCTGCCCAAAAAGCGTATAGGACATGCATTATAATAGTAAGCCATTTCATGGTATCAACTCCTCAGAAAATCAAGTTGCACCTGAATCTGGCCTGGCCTCACCATCTAGGAGAGACTGCCTGCCTTCCTGCTAATCTAGTACGCAGTGTCATAGGTGCTGGCATTCCTTTATAATTTCTTTTGGTCGCAATGGATATCCCAGCGGCTCCTCGGCTTTTTGTTGAAAAAAAAACCTACACCACGGCAGGTTGGAGAACCTAGCGGAAGGCAAAGTTCGGAGCGGCAATCAGTGTTGCTGAGCCGGGCCACTACCGGCCCGTAATCTTGAGCCTTAACGTGCTGGCGGCCTCACCCTTAAGGCTTATGTTAAGCCTTAATAAGCCTTAATCAAATTAAGCCTTAACCCTTAGGGCCAACACTGCACCCTGTCCCTTGGAAATGTCTCCAAATTGGAGCATGCATTCAGCTCTGCTGCAATGGACATCCATCTGGGTAAATCCTTCTAGGGCAACTGTGAACAAGCTGATGGCTGTATGCTCATCATGTTGTGCAAGGAAGATATCTCCTAAGGATTGGAGAGCCTTGTAGATTCTGAGTTTCTCTTTTCTTTTGAGAGAATCTACAAGAAATAATGTGGTCCAGTTTGACATCCCAACCAAATCGCCCCAGCAACTAGCATCACCAAGTCATTCCAGACAGTAAATTCTGATTTGAGAGAATCCCAAGTTCAGTTTGAAGCACCTTTCACAAATGGTCTGTGCTGCCAATGAATTTCTCTCCCTCAGGTAGAGATCTGCAAGAATAACATCACACATTGTCACTCCCTCAACATCACCCAACATTTTTCTGGCTCCATCACAATTCCTCTGCACATCATTCTTGGGAGCACCAATCAACACATCAATTTCAGCAAGATTAAGAAAGCAAAACCATGGTTGTAGGGATCCTGTATAGTGGTTCCTTCAAGAATCCTAGTATAGATACTGTGAGCCTCGACATATTCTGATTTGAGCCGGTGGATTTTCTTGAGTAGTCATGATTTCATGGTCTAAGCTTCCATGGCACATGCCACAAAGACCTAGGAGCTGTCTTGTTCAACAGGAGAGAGACGTGGCTTTTGTGTAGTTACCCAATGTACAGAAGCAAGTAGCCTCAATATTGAGTGCCCGTGCTTCACTGTATAAATCTGCAGAAAATAGAGCCAGTCGCTGGGCCTCAATTGCATGGACATGAGCTGTAGAGTAATTACTGAGGTTCCATTCCACCCATGCAAGGTTTCACAATGCTTGTGAATGCAAGTTGGTGTTCCCAGTTGAAAGGGCTAAAGATATAGCAGCTTCACAAAATTTTGTGGCAGAGGATCTATCATCTCTTATCAGATAATAGTTTGCTAAAGTATCATAGAATCTAGCTGTGTGATTGAAGATTAGTCTCAACAGACCAGCAATCATCAGAGAGCATACATTTAAGATCTGGGTCATCAAACTCCTTGAAATGTTCCAGGGCCTCAGAAGCCAATGGCTCTGCATTTAAAATGTGATATGAACACCATGAATCAAGGCATTCAGTAATAAAATATGCTTCAAGATGATGGTCACATGGGTGTGGGAGGATGTTCTGAATGTGTTGAAAGAGAGAAGTAGGTCCTTGCCCAATGTGTTGGCTAAATCTATTCAGATAGCATGTGCAGTAAATGCTGTTCACTAGGTCTGGATGCCCCTGTTGCAACCCATTCTGAAGGACATTTTGCATGTTTGAGTAGTTTGATGATACTCGGACAACTGTGCTAGAACTAGATTGAGTTCCTTGGTATTTCACATAGAATTCAAGTAATTCCTGGAAATGTCTGTGAAGAGGCCGAATGAGATGATTCAGGTGGCTGGATCTTCTGCATATACTCTCTAATGGGTACCAATGCTTTCAGCTGCTTGTGTTCATCACTGTAGGCTAAGGTGGTACAAATCAATGCTGTTTTGCAACCCAGCATATCATCAATTTGGAGCTTGCTCTGCACAAGCTCAACATCTGAAAGACCATCGGAGGATTGACAGGCGGCTCAGGAGATCTTTTGAATGGGTATTGAGTCTAGGGTTCAACAAGGACAGAGAAATTGACAAGTCCAAGTTGGATGTTCTGTCATATCCATTTGAGATCAAAGATGTTTTCTCCTCCTCCCAATAGGATAATACATGGGAGCAGCCCTCAGAGTCAACCAAATGGGTGACAAGATCGATTGCAAGAGGCAGACTGTCTGTCAGGGAGAGGACCTTGTCAACCTCTTTTGGATCATGTGTACTGTCTGTAATATCTATAAATGTTTATCGTGCTGCCTCTTGTTCCAAGGGCTTCAGAGCTGGAAAAAATGGATGAGACCATGCTACTTTGGCAGGCCTTTCTGCTCCCCGCATAGTAATCTAATTCTTATGAGTTCAAAGCACAAGTGAACATCGTTGGAGACCTACCACCAATGCAAGATGATCCATGCCTGTGAGGAATGTCAGAAATTCCTCTATTTTGCTTCGGGACTCAACTGGCTCCCACAATGTCTCAAGATTGTCCAGAATGAGGAGACTGCCTGGGCCACTGGAGAAGTATTGGATGACTAATCATGTAAGGTCTTTTCCTGGCTTCTGTCCAGCATGGGCTCCTATGAGAGCAGCAAGTTCCACTTGGGTTGCTGCTGAATCACAAGCAACAAAGAACCAATGCTGATTAAATTTCTCAGTAATTCCTGTATGATGAATGACAGCTCTTGCAAGACTGGTATTTCCCATTCCACCTGCACCCAAAATTGCAATCCTGGGTGTTCCTCCATTGAACAGTTCAAGAATGTTTGAAAGCTCTGAGTTTCTCCCATGGAATATCTTGGGTTCTGCTGGCAACATGGAGATTGAGTTAGAGCTTGGATATATCTATTATACAAACGAGAGTGGTCACGTGTGTGGTCTTTGTCTCAAGACAGATGCTCAGACAAACAATGGTCACTGCCACTGATCTGATTGTCGTGCTCTTTCCCTTTGCTCTTTTTCAACTGTTCGTGTCTTCTTCTGCATATTGTCAATCACACTTTTGGATGGCCACTGTAAGGGCAACCTCAAGGCCCGGGGGCGTCATGGACTAGCGAGGGGAATCCAAAGTGATGAATAAAGAAGTAGCTAGGTGTACAAGAATACACACCTAGCGAGGGGAATCCGAAGAGAAGAAACTCTGAGGATTCCCACGCTAGGTTCTGGGTATGTAAAAGTGGCCACTGACTAGTAGCATGTGACCAGGTTGATCGGAGGGATCGGCATAAGTCTCGTGCTTGATCGCAAACGTGATGCCATGTCAAATTGGTGGGCCGGTCGACGGGAGGCTGGAGGCCAGCCGACCGGTTACCTGACATGGACCGGGTGGGCTGGTTGGGGGTTCCCCTGACATCACCCCCCCCCCTTGGAATGCGGCGCCTCGACGCATAGACCGGAGAGAACGAATGTGGATGGAGGTGTCCCAGAATGGGAGGGAGTCAAAGGCGGCAGCAGCGATGGTGCGGGGTTTGGTTGGGTATTTCCGGTAAAACTCCACAATGGCTTCCGGGGCAAACACATCGGAGTGCTTTACCCACTGATTGTGCAAAGCGTCATACCCTTTGTACTGGACCATGTACCAGAGGGACTTGTACCAGACCTTGGCATCGAGGATTTCCTCTACTTCCCACTCCAGTAGGTCGCTGGGGGTGTCCAGAAGCACGGGCACCAGCTCGTCGTAACCTGGGCGACCTTCGAAGGGGTCTTCCTCGGCGAGCTCCAGTTTCACGACCGGGAAGACCGGGTGGAGCCGGGAGAGCTGGGGTGGTAACTCGAGCTTGTACGCACCTCGACCGACAACTTTGACAACCTTGAAGGGACCAAGGTGTCGGTGAGAGAGGCCCGGGGAGGGTCGAGTCGTCAGGATGTCGGAAGCATCGAGCCAGACACGGTTGTTGACCTTGATGTCTGGGGCCGGGGTACGCCGGCGGTCGTAGTACTGCTTGTACTCCTCTTTCGCTTTCACGAGAGCCAACTCGGCTTCGGAGATGCCGGAGGCGATCTGGTCACGGAATTCGTTGACTGACTCCACCTTCGAACGCGGTCCGTTCGGTTCAAACCCCATCGGGGGGAGCCGGCCGGTGTCTGTCATAAATGGGACCTGCTGCGTGGAAGAGTGGATGTGGTTGTTGTAAGCAAATTCAGCTGCCGGGAGGAGTTCGTCCCAGTCATCCTGCTTGTAGTTAGTGAAAAGCCGGATGAACTGTTCTATTTCCTGGTTGACTCGTTCGGTCTGACTGTCGGTCTGCGGATGATGCGCCGTGGAGGTGGCCGGCTGGATACCAATGAGGCGCCAAAGCTCGGTGGTGAACTCTGCGATGAACTGGGAGCCCCGGTCGGAAATGTACTTCTCCGGTGTGCCGTGGAGCTTCCAGACATTCCGGTAGTATAACTGGGTGGCACCGACCGCATCGAGCCAGGTGGTGCACTCAATGAAGTGGGCGCGCTTACCCAGGGCATCGACTACAACCATGACCGAGTCGTAGCCGTGAGCCTCCAGTAGTTCGACGATGAAGTCGACCAAGACCGTGCTCCAGAGCTCCTCCGGGATCTCGGTCGGGTGCAGCTCTCCGATCGGGAGCTTCCAGAGGGCTTTGGTCCGGCAGCACAGGTCACAAGTCGCAACGTACCGGCCGACGTGGCGGGACATCTGGGGCCACCAGTAGTTCCGGGAGACTAGCTCCAATGTCTTGAAACGGCCGGCATGCCCAGCCAGCCAGGTGTCATGGTGCTGCTCCAAAATCCGGCGACGGAGGTCTTTGTCCCAGGGGACAACAATCTTGCCGCGGAAATAGAGCAGACCGGCGTCTACATGCCACTCAGCAGACCGGGAGGACTGGGTGCCCCGGACTTTGAGAAGCTCCCGCGCCGCAAGCGCCATGGGGTCCTCGAGGTCCGGTTCATCAGCGAGCGCCTTGCGAATGTCTCGGAGGAGAGGTACTTCTGGGCCGGCAACTACGACACCTTCCAGCGCTCGGACATGGAAAAGGTCCGGACTCAGGAGCGTCACATCCATATTGTCCTGACCCGGCCCATGGCCCGGCTGCCGGCTGAGCGCGTCCGGTTTACCCATCGAGCGTCCGGGCTTGTGGTGAAGCGCGAAGTCGAACCGAGACAGGTACAGTGACCACCGTTGAAATGGTGCGCTTACAATACGTCTTGAATATGCTAGTTATAGCGTGTTTGTGGAAACAACACTAAAACCACACAAACAATTTCTTATCACTCCCAAAAGACTAGCACAATCCTTAGTGAGTTCGGGTCCGGACCGTAGTATGCGGCCAGCAGGTTTGGATTGTAAAGTTAACAACGAAACAAGTACTATGAGGCACTAACAAAGTCCCTTCGGCACTTCACTTGGCAAGTTACAGCAGTTATCTTTCCACCGCGGCGGTGGATGAACGTTTGTATGAGACGGATACAAGAAGGTAGTGACTATAAAGACAGTTCTATCACTTCAGGGCAGAGTTTGTACTTGGTGTTCACAAAATATCCCCAGCAATGGCCAATTCCAATTGCTATAATGAGGCAAGCTGCTTCTTTCTTGGCAATTCTCTTTACTGCAGGACTCTCCCGTACAGCAGACCTAAACTTGTCCTCGTTTAGGGACATTTCCTTCACTTTTATAGTAACGGCTTAAGCGTTGACTGCAAAGTCCAACTAATCGATCCAACAGCTAATGACAGGACTCTCCCTGACAGTGTGAAGGCAAAGCAGTTGACAAGTCACAACCAATTCTCAGGTGGTTAACCGTTTGAAGCTTAACTGATGAGTCCCTTGCTTGACAATTCAAGCCAACAACCAACTTCAATTTATAGACAAGTTACAAACAGAGATAGTAAACGAATCTCCGCGAAATATGCTGAGGACACCCACGCCGATAGACGTGCGATGAACTGGCTGCATGCGGGTTCTACAGGCTGCTTTTATAGTAATAGTACAAACGAAAGGAGATAAACTAGATATGGTAACTGAGATGTGGTGCTTGGTCATGTAGGTTCGTTCCCTCGTGGTTCTTCGTCGATCCCGCATGCTCTTGGGGCCAGGAGATCGTCGGTTTTGACCCCGTGGTCTATATTTGGTATATTGGCAATACCGCGGTGCCTGCCGCACCCGCAGTACGATGCCGCGCCGGCCTGGGGTTGAACCCAGCCTTTTCAATACATTCCTCCTCGTGCTTGTCTTTGGTGGATCCGGCCGTGGGCAGTGCTTGGCCCGTGAAGTACCGGAGTGCCTGAATCCGATTGCTAGAATCTGAATTAGGACTTGTGTGTCTTTGATTTGACAGGTCGCGTCGCGCCGCGGCACCACGTGATCGTCCGATTGCTTTGGCAGTTCCCTGTCTTAGGGTAACAAATGGTTTATGGTCAGCCGCGGCCCATTAGTAGGCGCCGCGGTAGGTTATACACAACTATGGGACGCTGCGGCGTTGCCACGGCTGCTTTCCTCCATAGTGTAACCGTTAACACAACTATGTCTTTGGTAGAGAGGCGCCGTGGTGGCACCACAGCAGCTCTCCTTCGCAGTTTAATGTACCGCGCAACATGTTAAGTCTCGCCACTTCATCTGTACAGTCCTGGGTCGCTTTTATAGGAATAAATCCCTTGAATCGGTTATAGGCTAGTTTGGGTATATCTCCTTGGTAGTGTATTCAGAGTACAACATGCCGCGGCATCACCGCGGTCGTGCTCTGAATACTACAGTCAGTAGTCAGAGCTTGCTCTGACTCTCCTTTATATCACCTAACAGAGTTCAGGTATACAGCTATGTTTGTATTGCACTGAAGCTACTCTGCGCCTCTCAATGATGTGTTTATAAGCGCAAAAATAGCTAGAGGATGGGCATTTGGTGTTGCGCCGTCTCACCGTGCCTACCGCCCGTTAAGGTTCTGCGACTTTCGGAAGTACTCGAGGTTCTTGTGGTCGGTCCAGATCTCGACCGGATGCTGCGAACCCTCGAGGAAGTGTCACCACTCCTCAAGGGCCCGGATGATAGCCAGCATCTCCTTGTCGTGGATCTCATAATTGCGTTGGACCGGGCTCAAGCTCTTGGAGTAGAATGCGACCGGGTGCCACTTCTCGTCGGAGCCCACCTGTGAGAGAACAGCACTGGAGGCAAAGTTGGAGCTGTCGGCTTTGGGCCGGGACTCGTCCGGCAAGATCAGGACCGGTTCGCGGGTCACCGCATCTTTGATGGCTTGGAACGCGGCGCTTTCGCTCTTGGTCCAGACCCATGCTCGGCCCTTACCGGTCAGGTCGAATAAGGGCCAGGCGTCGTCCGAGAAGCCCTTGATGAACCGCCGGTAGAAGTTCGTGAAGCCGAGGAACTGCTGCACGTCCTTCTTGGACTCCGGCGTCGGCCAGTCAGTGACACCGGTGACCTTGACCGGATCCATCTCCACGTGGTCATGGGAGATGATCACCCCGAGGTACTCAATCGACGACTTCTCAAACTCGCACTTCTCCGGTCGCAAGAAGAGCTTATGCTCCCAGAGGCGCTGGAGGCTGGAGCACTTCCCGGACGACCTCCTGGTGACGGGTGAGGTCCGAGTGTGCAATGAGAATGTCGTCGAGGTATACCATGACATCACCAGACAAGATGAGATCCTGGAAGATATTGTTCATCATTGTCTGAAAGGTCGCGGGGGAGTTCGTCAGGCCGAAGTACATTACCAGAGGCTCAAAGAGTCCCCGGTTGGTCCGGTGATAAGTGAGCTCCGAACCTAGGATGGAAACTAACAGAAACAGCCAAACAAAATACTACAACCAAAGAATCGGATGGAACAGACGAATCTAATCCCAAACAACCAATAGTATGCAGCAAGTGCGGTGTAACGTTCGTCCCAGAGGTACCAGACGAGTGTCAGTCCTGATTCAGAGCCTTGTAAAGGTTGATCGGGAGAAAGTTTAATTCAAGAAGTCGTTGTAAGACGTAGCAAGCGTTTGTTATGTATGAAACTAAGAGATCCCAAAGGATATCTGTTTCGGACACCAAGACTTGAGTCGGTTATGACCGACTATGACGATGGAAACTAAGGATCCAAAAGGATTCTGAAGTTTCCAACGCAAACAACACAGATAGAGTTTATTGGAATGAAGGGAACCGTGAGGTTCACCAATATTCCAAAGCAAAACTGAAAGTTCCGCAAAGTTTAACAAAGATGGTGGTGGTTCCAGACAACAAAACAACAAAACAAACAATTCCAAACAATTCCCAATCCAATTCCCAACGATTCAAGGTCCAAGACCGGCGATTCTATACGATTCAAGACCCAAGGCCGGCGATTCTATACGATTCGATACGATTCAAGACCAAGGCCGGCGATTCAATACGATTCAAGAGCCATGCTCAGACATTTTATCCAATCCAACAATGGTGATATTCCAACTCCTACAAACTGACGTTGGTAGGTGTCCGAAGATCGACTAGAATCCTCCAGGCGCAAGCACAAGGCTTACTAGTGGGGGGAGGATTCCGTCCCGATCCCAGAGACACCTCTAACTACTTATACAATCCCAAATATGACTATGACAATGAAAGAATTAAGTAAATGGTCCGTTTAGCCGCCCCAAAGTCCGTGTAGCCGTCTTGGCAACTAAAATATGTTGATTCCTATTGGTCGGGGGCACTGAGCACACCATTCCGGGTATATTCCCACCGTTCCTTGGTAAGATTCTGCACATGGTGACTTGATGGCAGCTTAGACATCAACCACCATGTAGCCCTTTTGCAATGTTACTTGCTTTTTGAGAGTATCCCTCGAAGGTCTTCATGGAAACTAGAGTCTCCAGCCATGTAGGCTTCGAATGATACCCCACTTCGAGTGTGGATTCAGGATGGATACTCCAGAGCGCTCTCATCACCCAAAGGGGAAGTCCTGGGAACTCCGGGATCGACGATCATGGGTCCCCTTCGCTTACTATCCCACTCTGATGTCCGTTGCCGATTAACCGATACCTCGGCTACAACCGAAACACTGCCTCCGTGTCCCTCACGTCACCTGGATCGACGCGAACACGTCGATACTACCAAATAGACAATCATATAGTTGCTCGTTACTTTGGTTCTCGACGTTTCGGTTGTCGAAACTACCGAAACTATCGATACCAACGAATCGCCCTCTGGTTTGGTTGGGCTACACATTCTCCTACACGTTTCGGAGCGAGACCATGTCAGAAACACCTCTGGCTTCCACCAGGGCATTGTCCCGTTGCTCTTGTGATGCTGGCCACAGGCCAGCTACTTCGGGTTCTTAGTACTGCCTCTAATAGATAATACAATAAGAATGAACTACACATTTGAAAAGCGAAAAATATAGCATTTTCAAGTGTGTGTTCATTCACTGCTTATCACCGGAATGCAGCCTTCCACTCGTCACCCTTCCGGATCCGGACGTTGTTAAAGCCCCACCGGACGTCGAGTTTCGTGAAAAACCTGGCTCCTTTCAAACGATTAATGAGATCGTTGATCAGAGGGATCGGGTATCGGTTCTTCACGGTCATCACGTTGAGCGCCCGGTAATCCTGTACGAACCGGAGAGCACCATCCTTCTTTTTGACAAAGAAGACTGGCGAGGCCATCGGTGACTTTGATGGCCGGATCCGGCCGGTTGCCAATCCCTCCTCGATGAACGCGTCGAGCTCACGTTGCTTGAGGGGAGAGATTGGGTAGACCTTACAGTTGGCCGGTTTCGCGTCCGGAACAAGTTCAATGGCGTGGTCCCATGACCGGCGATCCGGCAACGAATCGAAAGCCTCTCGGTTGAAGACATCCTCGAAGTTGCACACCCACTCAGGAAGTTCATCCTTACCGGGTCCGGAGTTCTTGGCAAAGGCTTCGGCCAGCCGCTGCGAGATGGTGCTGGTGGCCCAGATATCTTCCGGGGGGGAGAACTGGGTATAGAAAACCCGGTCTCCGTCCTCCAGGGGGTCATCTTCGTCGTCCAAGTCATCTGAGTCATCTAGGAGGAGTTCGGGTAGGTCCTCCTCGAACTCATCATCATCTTCCTCACCAAGCGGTCATCTGTGTCGATAACACAGATGGCTGGGACCGGCCCAGCTCGGAGCTGCCGGACAATGCGGGCGATGGTCTTCGCATGCTTACGCTCCGTTCTGGCTTCTTCGACGCAGGTCATGCAACCGGATGGGCATCGACTCATCTTGACCTCCTGGGTATCCCAATTGATCTCGGGGTTATGCTTCCGGAGCCAGGAGTACCTGAGGATGAGTTTTTGCTTGCTGAGCCCGGTGACAGCGAGTTGAACTCGCTCGCTGTGACCCTTGTAACGGAGGACAGAGTTGCGACATCTCG
>JARJLF010003268.1:0-19766 GCA_029378395.1 Mycena leptocephala | reverse complement strand
GACTGTTATTGGGTCCATGTTGAACAAATGCGACAGTAGACAAGCTGGGATGGTGGAGGTAAAGGTCCAAGCACGGCGCACAGCTTCTGCCGAAATGGAAGGCTTCAAAAATGCCACAACTTCGATTAGTTGTTACCATCTGCTCACGAACGACTAATCTGATGGAATATAGATTGGATACACAGCACTAGAAGCAGAACAGTAAAACAGCCTGCGACAGCCATCAACGAATAAAATAAATTTGGTCAAGTCCTAGCATAACAGAGGAAGAGGCAACAGTATATCCAATTCTGAATGGGTTGTCACAGTGCATCCGTAATTCATGGACGCTGTCTATCGGCTTATGGAAGAGAGAGGAAGCAACTGATATCTGATGTTAGCAAGAAACGGATCGGAAAGTCCATCGTTTGGATGGTCGAGTCAAAATCAGCCGCAGAGGTTGACATTCCGGATCGGGAGCTCAATAAGTAGACGTAGAAGCCTGAAGCTAATCAGGGGTACGATGACAATGTAAGCACTGCTGCAGTGGCAGCTGTGTCTGTACCGGATGGCAGCCTCAGCCTGGGATTGCTGGCCGTACAAAATAACAAGTTAACAACGGCTCCGAGTCGGAAAAATGATCCCCAAAGAGTCCACTGCAGTGGTCAGGGATGCTGCCGAGAATTAACAAGTGACATGAGAAGCCAGTTATTGATAAATGGTGAGATTCGTGTCGCCTTTAGATACGGAACGCGCAGGGCTTCCAGAAAAGGGAAAGTGATGGCATCAACCTCATTGCCGTGAGTTTGATACATGTGCATACACTATCGTTTTCCAGTCGTTGCATATTGATTTCCGAAAAAAACTTTTGAGCTTGCAAAACTTTTTTTCTTCAGATCTTAGAATGCCTTGATATGTCATACCCATATACTATACCATCATGGCAGGCCCATTCTCGAAGGAGCAGGGCTATCTGTGAGCGGAAGATGCCCAGAACATAACTTCGGACCCACGGTCTGGCAGTGCACAGCCACCACATCAATTTCGGCAACCTTCTTCGCTCCACCATGCCCCGGTGCTTCACTATGTTTCTATTATGTATGGTATTCATTCACTTGGTACATTTTTCATACACGCTTGGATTCACATGCACATTTTTAATACGGAACAAAGGGGCGCGGGGTACCCAGACCCGCCATTACATAATGTACCCACCAGTTCCCAGAGGGGTGTATGATTGGGCGAGGCCGGCAAGCGGCGGGTCACAAACAGATGGGCGGAATGTTTGGTCTTTAGTGATGTTGAGGGCCCGGCTCGGCCTGAATGCCCGGGCTCGGGCTCGGCTTGGGGAGGCTCGGGCTTCAAATTCTCCAGGCCCGAGCCCGAGCCCTGGGTGCGGGGCCTGAAGCCCTGAGCCCGGGCTTTTACATAACCAAAGAAAAAAACATTATGCTGGTGTAAATTATGTCAGTGAATGTCCCAGCTAGTCGGTTGTTTCTACGGGCCAATTTCTTCCATAGACAGTACGATCGTTGGCGACGATGTCAACAATAATGCCGGGACTATATTTATGTCGACTGACAGCCGAGACACAAAGCCGAGCCCGGCGATCGGCTTACCCCGTCTTCCGAGTCCCGACATCAAGAAGGTATTTTATTTGCCGTGTATATGGCCATACCGGCTAGAAGGGGCCTTGAGGGCAAGTGCGCCCGGAATATATCTATATAGATCTAGGCCCGGGCTTGCCGGGCCTGGCAGGCCTGGCATTCCTCAAGCCCGAGCCCTGGGCCCTCCAAAGCCCTGTGTCGGGCTCGGCTCGGCTTGACAAAGCCCGGGCCCGGCTCGGCTCGGCATGCGGGCCTGGGCCGAGCCCTCAACATCACTATTGGTCTTTGTTTTTTTTTGTAGAACTCTAACACAAAGCTCAACGTTCGCTCGGTCGACGCTTGCGCGCCAACCAGCTCACATTGAGGGATGTTAACTAGATTAAGCGCCCTGAACAGACGCCATCAGATGACAGCTTATATAAGCTGATTGCAGACATTTTTGGTACCCACTAGCACAAAACAGATAAATCTGTTTGTGAACGTTTAATAGTCACCCCATCAAGTCCAAGTCTGCCATCAAATCCAAGTCCAAATCCGCTGCCGGAGTAACTCTAAACGGTTTTATTAGGTTTTCTCGCTGTTTCCGTTTGGTTTTTGGCAGAACGCAGCCGATAATTCACTAATTGAAACGTTACCCAAGGCCAATGCTGGGGGCCTTCAGGCAACCGTTCAACAACCGTTTCATAGATCTAGTCTCTCCTAGACAGACGCTTCAACAATATTCGATGTCGTACCTCCGTTTGTTGAAGTCTGTTAGTAAGCGCGGGGGTCCGATCAGAGTAAAATCCACTCTTGACTTTCCGCCGCAACGTGGCAACCCAAATCCGGGAATTTGTTGGCGGCAGCACGGCACATTTTGATGGCGGCAAACTCGTTCGCCGCTGTTTGGTTCAGTGGAACCCACAGATTGTCAAGCAACACAAACAGTATACAACACCTTGCTTCCTCCCGCCGTCATGTCCACCGCTTCCCGCCTCCTCAATGCTTTACGGAACAACCTTCAGCGCCGAACAATCAAGAGTTTCTGTGCCCCTACTCCGTCTGTCGCCGCAAGCTACGCCTAAAAGTTGCGAAAAGTGGAAGGAGGCTGGTTATCAGTATGTTAACGTGCGTCAACCCGCCCAGCTCATTATTCGCCATAAATGCCCAAATGCTTACCATGAGCTCTAGTGTGATAACCCGGCCCACAAAGAAGAGTATTGGCGATTTTTCGGCCTACCAACGACCCCCAGCTCCCACGTCACCTCGCCCCAAGTCTGCATTTGAAACCTGGCGAGCCCAAGAACAGCGAGAAAAGTGTATAGAATTTCGACTGGTCAAGACGTACTCTGGATTGCCCGAGTTGAAAGGCAACTACGCTATGTCTGTTCTAGGCCGGCACGGGTGGAATCAAGCCATATAGCAAGCTTCATCCCGAATGGAATCGCAAGATACCGTCCAAAAGAACTGATTGCAAATGTACCTTGCTGGTAAAGCAGTACCCAGGGATCTCTACAGTGCTGGGCAACTATTCGATACTCATGACCACCCCATTGGCAATCTTAATCTGCCCTTTGTCCAAATACCAAAAGAAACACGGGAGTATATTGCAGGACTGCTTCGCATCAAAGTTGCGCCGGATCACATTGTATGTTTCTATCCTATGAATTTCTCTTTAATGCTGACTGTTTTTTAGCTTCACCTACTCCACCGGGATGTATACGACAAAGACGACCTTTTCGAACGGGATCTCAATGAGAAGTATGTGGCCGACCGAACAGAATTATCACCTTGCGCGATATACGCCGCATTGAGAAGGACATTGAGGCCGAAGACGTGCGACTGCATCCGGACGATGGCCAATCAACACTTCGATGGGTAGAAATTCTACGCCGCAAAGGCAGCTGCTGGGCTTCAAGTCAAAGACGGACCCCCCACCTCCAGGCTCAAACCTACCTCGGACGTCTTCACGCTAATGATCCAGACCAAGTGGCAACGTCAAATGTTCGCAAAATACGGCGAGGCGTTGATGTGCATCGACGCTACCCATAATACTACTATGTACGAACATCTAAACCTTACGACACTTCTTGTGCGTGATAGATGGAGGCATGGTGCGTGGCGAGCTTTAATCTGACTTTGTTCTCACACTGACCCGCTATTAGGTATACCCGTTGCTTGGATGCTGGCGTCTAGCGGAACTCAGGCCACAATCGCTTACTTCCTGCGACTTAATCGGCTCCGATCCCCTCTTGTTATTCCACGGAGGATCATGTCCGATTTTGATTGGGCGCAAATAAATGCGTGCCTCGAAGAATACCGTTCTTTCATCCTCCTCTGCTGGTGGCACGTCCTGCATGACTGGCAAAAGCGATTCCATATCCCATCAAACGAAGAGCTCTGGGTCCTTCTCAAGAAGTGGATACGCATGATGGAGCAGTCGGAGTTCGATGCGGCATGGGTCAAAATCCAAGAAATCGCCCCGGAATGTTTTGTCAAATATCTGAAGACATACTGGATGCCGGAGAAGACAGTGAAGATGTGGTCGGCGATCTATCGTACACCGCGATCTATCTTTGAGGAATGTGATACCAATATGCCCATTGAATCGTACGCCTGCCTAATTCCTCCTTCCTTTATTGGCGTCTGATGTCATGCTTAGCTGGCATCACGTACTCAAAGGCAAATTCTTGCAAGGCAAACGGAACCGACGGCTTGACCATCTTCTCAATAAACTCCTCCATGCCGTTGTCCCTTACTACTCCCTCAAACAACGACGTCAAGATCTCGGCTTGGAAGGCCCCGACATGGAAGTCCGGAAACGCCAAGACATCACAAAGAGAAGTGCCGCCTATACTCAAGAAGATATCGAGTTCGTTGAGGAGGGCCGATATTTGGTCAGGTCGCAGTCTGATCCTTCAAGAGTATATGAAGTCGACATTGAAACATACACCTGTGACTGTCCCGACTATCCGCTCATCTCGTACTGCAAACATCTATGTGCCGTCCAGCGGTTTTTCGGTGGCGAGCAAGAAGTCAGCGGCACCCCAGCTACACCGCAAGTCCCCAGTCTTGCTTCCCTCCCTCCAGAATCAGCTCCATCTGAGCCAGCAACGCCAGCAACACCTATCATTGATGGTGTCGAATCAAAGCCCAAGGCCATCACGGTTGTCGCGGAGAAGCTGGAACGGCTGGCAGCACGTCTTAGGAGGTCTCGCAAGACTGCAGTTTCTGTTCTAGACAATGCCCTGGCAAATCTCGAAGACGTACTTGATAGAATGCTTTTGGCCTCGGATGAGGGCTCTGCAGTCCTTCCATCATCGCAACGTCTTCCACCTGTTGCCAAGACCCAACCGCTCGGCAATCCATGATGCCTGCAGTGAAGCGCAGCCGTAACCGTGCAGGCGATTCGGCATATGGTGCTGGATCTAGCAGCGGATTGAAGGCCAAGAAGACCAAACCTGCTAAGCATCCTGCACCTCCTCCGGTACCTCTACCTTCAATGCCAGCACCTCCTCAAGGTTCACAGCTGTTACCCTATCCTTTACAGTACTATCCCATTACTACAGCGCCACTATATACGCCTACCTATAACTCATACGCCCACCCAGCTTATTATCATTTTACTCCTACTTGAATTGTCCTTCGTATAGTTTTGTTTTAATACATTGCCCAACATGCCGTAGAAGGGAAGAAAACGAACCGCCGCTGATTAGGGCAGGGCATAACGACTAAAGACAGCGAATTTTATTCGTAGGCGGCTTGGCGGCAAGTCTCGGCACGATTTACATTTGCCGTTTTGGCCGCCATCAAATTTCCTGATATAGACGCCACGTTGCGGCGGAAACTACGCTTGTAGTAAAATCTTGTTACATAATCATCGGAGTTTGAATTTACCTTGTATTCTCGTCGTTTTGACAGCGCAAGGCATTTTTCTCATTTTATTTACATGCAGACCCACTATTAGGGCATACTTGCACTGATCTGCCTCCTAAGATTTTCTTGAAACATGCTTGAATTGATGTTGTAGCACCTAGTTCAAGACGACGTGACAAGGATGTGACATTTACTGTAGTATTACGTTCAATTCGCATGGTCACATGTCACACGCCCAAAAATCTACGAAAATTTCCGTAAGTCACAGCATCACAAGGTTTCTGTGCGAAAGGTTCGCTTGAAGTCACTCGAAATTTGCCCAAATTTGGGTCAAAAAACGGAGTAAAAACGAAATTTTTTTCGTAAGTCACACATGTCCCAGGTTGTCATACGAAAGCTCCGGTTCGTAAGCGTTGTCACACCCCAAATGGCCTTACGAATTGAACGTAATACTACAGTACCCTTCAACTTGACTCTTTTACAGCAGCGTCAAATGGTACTCAAAAAATCCAAATAAATTTGGACACATGCAAAAGATCGCCATATTTCTGACTATGCTGTTTTCGGGTGGCGCAACATGGAGAAATGGGCTCATTTCGTGATTATGTAATAAGCTTTTTACTCTGATCGGACACCTGAGCTTAAAACAGGACTATCATAGATCCGATTCTGCCACATCAGTGCGCCGCGTGAGTGTGTCAAGTGCCACCCCGATGGGTATAGCCGGGATGCTATGCACCGCGACATCGGAATAGTGGTGAATGTCATGGTGGTTTTGGCGTGGTGGTATGAAGCACCGCATGCACGCACAACAGGGGGCATTTCCCTCTGACATTGATCTCCCCCCCCCTCTCCTTCACTTCACTCTCTCCCCCTGCCAATGTTCACCTCTTGCTCTCATCTGCAGATCACCGGCGGGACTTTTATCAATGTCCAGCAAGATTTCACTATCCAAAGCAGTCACCCAACAGGGAACATTGACGAGGTGCTGACGGGGCTGGAAGTTCCCGTTGATGGAGACTCGAGTCGTCACCTGGTGGGCCCAGAGAGAACAGAAAGAGGGGGAGGAGCGAGGATGCTTCCTTACGGTGCGTCTGAAGATCTCTCGCGGCATATTTACCTCTGACATTCTGCAGATCTTTCTCGTCACCGACAGATCATGTCCCGTTCAAATAGCGCCTATCCGCAGGGACAGAACTCTTCCACCATAGCTGCAACACCATCCTCCCTCTCCGATAATTTTCAAGTTACCCAACTCGATTTCTATGAACAATTTTCGGCGCCTGATGGCCTTCGCAACTCATGGGCCACCGATTCCCATCCCGAGATGGTCCCAATGCCGAGAGAGCACAGATTCAGCGGATCTTCTTGGCTCCTTCCCATGTCGGTTCCATCACGCCCGGATACGGCCCCGTCTCAATACCAGTTTTCGCCGCCTGCGAACTTGCAGTTTCCTGCACTAGAGTATCCTCTCAACTGGGCGGGTTATGAGTCCAGCTCCTATACCCTGAATGACACTCAAAATTCCGCGAGTAACTATCCTGCCGCCCACTTCGAGACAGGTTCAAACCAACCATACCGATATCCCGTTGAACAAAGTTCCGGATCTGACCCAAGTCTTCAAAACAATTGGGCTTCTCTGTGGAATGGTCCCAACACAACAAGCATTAATGGTGGGACATTTATTGGTGGAAATGTGAATAACATTCAACGTCACCGAGAAACGGGTGAGTCTTGATTACTACTCTCTATTCTTCGGTAAAGCTGACTCGCGGATACCGAAGGTCTGCATATTCTTCACCGCGTCATCGCGGGCGACGCTTTTCACGACTCTGTGGAAAGATTCCCCCAGCCACGCTGCCATCCCGACACGCGGAAAGAAATGCTCGATGACCTGTGGAATTGGGCTTGTGGGATTGCGCGGCCTCTAAGCTGGACATCGGAGAATTTAGACTATGACCACTCAGAATCGGTGGGCCGCAAGGGCACATTTATATCAGGGGAGGATGAATCCAACAGCGCCGTCCTTTGGTTGCATGGCCCGGCAGGCTCCGGCAAATCCGCCGTAGTGCAGTCGCTTTGCCAAAATTTGAAGGAGAAAGGTCGCCTCGGGGGTAGTTTTTTCTTCAAGCGTGGCCATCCTTCTCGTGGGAGCGCAAAGAAACTATTCCCTACAATTGCATACCAGCTTGCCCTCCATCCCGAATTCAACCCCCTCATCTCGCAAACAATCGAGAAGGACCCTGCCATTGTGTATAGGTCGCTTTCCAACCAGCTCGAAGAGTTGATAATCGAGCCATGTCGGAAGGGTTCTCTATCCCAGCCAGTGCCCATTATCATTGATGGCCTGGATGAATGTGATGGGCTGGATATTCAGCAGGAGATATTGCGGTCAATTGGCAATGCGGTTTCTCGAGGACGGCTTCCTATCCTCTTCTTAATCGCCAGCCGACCGGAATCCCACATTCGCGAGACCTTCGGTGGTCCAAACTTGGCCAGATTCCATCGCCCGTTGAACATCAACCAATCTTTCGATGATGTTCGCAAATATCTGCGGGATGAATTTGACCGAATTCATCAAGAGCACCAGATCACCATGTCTGGATTTGTGTCTCCCTGGCCTTCATCGGAAATTGTTGAAGAACTTGTTCGAAAATCATCTGGATACTTCATCTACGTGTCAACTGTCGTTAAATTCATTGATGACAAACGCTTTCGTCCCGTGGAGCGTCTCGATGTTGTCCTTGGCATCAAGACCAGCATGTCTGGATCACCATTTGATACTCTCGACGACCTGTATCACGAAATCCTGTCCGGTGTTCCCTTAGATTTCCGGCCTAAACTCATTGAAATCTTGGTGGTCATCAGCGCAGACATTCACTTGAGTGTTCCCGACATTGAACAGCTTGTCGAACTTGAAACAGGCGATGTTCGCTTAATTCTCCGAGGCCTGCATTCAGTCATCTGCGTGCCAGCAGACGACGTCCACATGCTTACTACGCATCATGCCTCCTTTCTGGATTTTCTTCATGATCCTTCACGATCCGGCACCTTCTATATTGACAGTTCTCAGTGCCACTCAAATTTGGCCTATCGCCTCCTCAAGGTATTATCTTATAGATACGATGACCCTCTCTTAAACAAGAGGGGGCATATTTTTTGGTAAATGGTTGCCAATTCAAACAGGGAGAAAATTTAATCGAACTTGGGTCCAGGAATATTGAATCGGATGTCTTCGCGTATATCACTTCTGTAGAGCCATCCCCTGGTCTTCTATCACTTGTGCAGGCCCTAAACCCAGATTGCTTCTTTGGTCACTGGCACAGGTATTGCTCTGAGCCGGTCACATTCCTTGATTGGTTGAAAGTATGCTTTCATGCTCAGTTCATCACACTAAGGCTAATCTGGTTTCAGAAATTTCGCCTGCCGCCTAGAGGGTTAATTAACCTTTGGGAGGACTATACATTCATGCTGTTGTGTGAAGAAGCCTGGACCCCAGAAGAAGGAGAAGAACTGCAATCAAACAACTGCCCCGACATTGTGTCGCAAATGTCTCTGGAGCTCAGGGGAATCCTCTATGCTTGCAGAGTCATTCCCTACGTGGGCGGCCATCTTTTAATTAGGATTCATTTCCTCTTGGATCTCTCCTGGGACGAACTGAGGGCTGTTATCTGTCCTCTGCGCGGAATTCTATGCAACGATACAGAACGGTTATGTGACCTACGAACCTGTTTGGACGAAACATTCTTGACAAGCCCAGATTCAAAGTCCCTGTTGTTGGAACTTGTAGAGGGCATGTTCCGTGTTATAGGCACAATACACAAAGGTGATATGGACGTGAATCTCAAGTGAGCATCTTCCTGTCCAGATCATCTAGCTTCAGCCTAACCTTGGAACTGTAGTTGGGTTGTTCACGGATGGGGTTCCCTTCTAAGATGTCTGCCTCCTACACCTGATCATCTACATTTTCTACAGAATATATCAGAAATAATGGAGTCTGGGAACTTTCCTTTTTCTAGAGATCAAGACTTTCACAATGCCGTGCAATGGCTCAAGGTGACTTTTTATTCCTCATGTTCGATGCTCAACCAATATTCACTCTCATATTCACGCAATTCAGGCATTCCCTCAGCCCCATACTGAACTGATCTCACTATTCGAGCATCGTTTAAATGTATCTATTAAGGGATATGGCAACCGGGGGGACATTGGATACGGTTTTGATTTTCTAGAGACGGAGTGGGCGGACTGGTGGGATGACCGCAAAGGATGCCTGGAATGGCATGATGCATGAGCAGAACAGCACATTCAGTACCAGATATCTACTTCCAAATCGATATAGTTTTTACTGTAGCCATGTGAACCTCTCAAGCCACGCTTTTCAACTCGCCATTTCGACCGCAGGTTCAGTTAGCCTTTTTTTATATGCATGAAAAAATTGTAATTCAAAACCAGAAAAAAAATTAAAATAAAATAAAATCAGGCATTCCAAACATCCAAAAATGCCAAAATCTTTGAATCTACGGTCGAAATGGTACATTATAACGTGAGACTATCTGTGATGAATCACATTTCGTGGTACCTGTGATATATTCCTATCCAAAATCTGACCGGTTATCGACTAATCTGTTTGGGCCTGATTTTAGAGAGTGAGACAAGATATACCGTCGCTTCACTCTAGCATGAGTACAGAGTGCTACACGAAGTCAACTGTTGGTATTTAAAGATCACACAAAATGGTACGGTGAAACATGTGTCGATCTCTCTCTTTATAAAATTACGTGTGTCCATCTGAAGCCTTTTAAACTCCGCTCCTGGACATTTGAGCCCGAATCTCTGGAAATACACACCAACTAGTGCCCTGCACTCCCTTGGATTTTCGGCATTGTCGGCACTGTTCAATCTCTACATAGTACAAGATCAGCCCCCGCTTTGCTCCGGATGCAGGAGTGCAGACAAATGGAGTGGCAAATCTTGTCGCAGGCCAAAATTTCCCTGTGTACAGTGTAGTAACGTCACTTGGATGATGACATATACTTGGATAATTCTTTTTTAATGGCACACACACTCACTATATACACAATTAGCTTAGTACATATCGTTTTTACATGCCTTGTGCGGGCTCTGAATAAATTTCAAGTGGCCATTCAAACCGAAGCCCCAATAGTACGTGAATTGGTCCGAATCAGTGCTTGATCACGGATTGATCAACTTTCTGTTTCGCCTCTTATGGGTCAATTTGGATCATATTCGGGCCCAATTCATTTTTTATACGATACATTACCTTATTTGCTACAATTCCCTCCCAAATTTCAAAATAATCGGAGGAGAAATGACGCCTCTAGAATTTGTACAAGCTGATGCACGTGAAGAGCGTGACACTTGGTTTGTTGACGCGACCATCATCCTTCTGTCCCTCGCTCTGCCATCTGTCTGTCCGCGGCATTGGGTAAAGCTTCGATGGTCTATCATGCTAAATCCGACCGTGTCAAGGGACATGAGAACCGTCGACGAAAGGAGCTGAGAGTGCACGCGGCATTGGGGGAATACGAGCGGGAACGCGCCAAGCCTGCCAATCTGGGCAAACCAAAGTCTATTCAAGCTATTGCGGACAGTCACAAGATCTCATACGGTACCCTACATCGACGGATACATGGAGGACGCAGTATTACGGAGGCCAATCAACAGAAGCAGAAGCTTAGCCCTGCCCAAGAATGGTCCCTTGTCGCGTTCATGCGCGAGTCCGCAGACAGGGGCTTCCCGCTGAAGCATCACCAGATCGAGCAGTACGCAAACGCGGTGCGCCAGGCCACGCTCGGGACAGACTGCGAGCCTGTGGGAAAGAAATGGGTGTTCAGCTTCCTAGATCGGCATCACAGCGAGCTCCAAACCTTTTGGAGCAAGGCGCTCGACACGCAACGTGCACGCAGCCTAAATCCCGAAGCTGTCAAATCCTGGGTCGAATTAGTCCAGAAATGGGTCGTAGACATGGGGGTCTCACCGGATAGGGTGTATGGGATGGATGAAAGCGGGTTCCCGACGGGTTACACGGGGAAGGAACGCGTTGTTGGGGCGCGCGGGACAAAGACCCAGCACAAACAGGGCGGTGCAAGCCGCCAGAATATCACGGCGCTTGTCACGATCCGCGCCGATGGGAAAATGGCGGTTCCCCCGATGATAATCTTCCCGGCGTCAATTACCAGACGGCGTGGGCCAACGGGAACACTGTAAATGCATTGTAAGTCTATCCACAATAATGACAAGGTATCGAGACTCACCGATGACGCCACAGCATTGCAAAATCCGTCAATGGATGGACGAATAAGGAACTCGGCTACCTGTGGCTCACCAAGGTCTTTGACCCGGCCACCAAGGAGGAAGCAAACGGCCTTCCACGGGTGCTGCTTCTTGATGGCCACAGTTCGCACTACAGCGATGAATTCCTTAAGTTCGCCCGAGAAAACAATATCATCTTACTTGGATATCCGCCCCATTGCACCCATGCCCTCCAGGGCCTCGACGTCGTCTGCTTCGCGAAGATGAAGACACGGTGGCAAGTGGCGATCGAGGCCTTCGAGTCGAGAACGATGCGCGATGTGGGAAAGGCCGAGTTCATGTCGGTGTGGGTCCCAGCGTATCTGGAAGCCTTTGATGAATCAACTGTCCGCGCCGCCTTCAGAGTAACGGGTGTCGTACCATTTAACCGAACTTCGTCTCAGAGGAGCAAATGAAACCAAGTGCTGCGACGTCGACTCGCGCAGAGTTCCCCATGCCGCAACCTAGCCCAGTCCGCGCAATCACAAATGCGATGCGGGTGCAGCCGCCGACACGATTCGACCTCTCACCATCGAACCTGGCGGCAGCGAGCACGTCGAGGGGCCTCCAAACACCCTCGAGACGACGTGGAAGGGATGATGATGAAAACGACGAAAACCTCGACCCTGCATTGTGGTCACCTTCGAAGAAGATGAGAACACTGTACGCGCACCTTGGGAACACATCCTCCGGCTCCCTCCTCCTCAGCGCACCAAAAATCAAGTCGTACAATAATCCCATCCCAGCACCCGTCATCCAGCACTTCCCGAGCTCGATTCCGACACCAGACTGGTCGCTCTCGACGCCGAGCTCGACAAACGAGCCTTGGAAATCCCGGGGTCAGCTCGAGACAGAGATTGAGAAGCTGCAAAAGCAGCTCAAGCTGGCGCACCAAGGTGTCTCCATCCGGGATCAGATCATCGAGGAGGCCAATGCTACAATGGTTTTCCAGAATTTGACCCTGAGGAAGACAAATGAGGCACTTCATCAGCAAGAGGAGAAAGCAAGCACTGACCGTGCCCGCCTTTTCAAGGGAAAGGCGGCGTGTCTGTCCTCGGATGAGTTCTATGCGGCTGTGTTGGAGGTGGATGAGAGGAGAAAGGCGAAGGAGGTGGGGCAAGAGGCAAAGAAAGCGGTGAGGGAGCGGAAGAAGGCTCTCCGAGAGCAGCTGGAGAAAGAATGGGCAGAAATGAAGCGCCAGCACACCGTGAAGCTGGAGGCTTGGATGGAAGAGTGTGCCCAGCTGGTTGAAGGAGGCACCAGGAAGAAAGATCTTCCTCCTAAGCCCAAGCTGGGCAAGAAACCGCAGCTTCCGGTGCTCGACGACGCGGGAGACGACGACGAGGATGAGGTGGAGGAGGAGCCGATGGATGACGGTGATGTGTGACATCTGTCATCCAAGGAACCCGAAATGTGACATTTCGGACTTCGCAAGCACTTATTTTTTCTAACCACTTTCTAATGCCTTAATTCCTCTTATTGTACTTCACTATAGCACATTACATCTTCTAGTAACTGTAGATTTAAATTCAGACTTTACTGTGCCCGGTGACGAGCTCTGCAGCGGAAAAGTCAAAGTTGTCATCCAAGTGACGTTACTACACTGTAAGTGCTTAGAAAAAGCGATGGGGTGAGAGGTGAACTTCAATCTCCTGCAACTGTTGATTTCCGCCGAGAAGTAGGCGCCACCACAGAATTGTTTTGAGATGGAGGGGGAACTTTATTCATGTGGCTTGTGAGAAATGTACAGAGGGATGTGCGAGAGTACAGAAGACTCTGCTAGATCACGATATCAAGTGGTATGGAGCATTGCATCAAGTCTTCAGCGGTGATTGGCCCAGAGGCAAGACATACGAGTGTGAGAACAGAGTAGAGAAGACAGGGACATTGTTAACCACAGCCTAGGAGAGGGAGAGCGTATAATAACGAGAGATTCTCGACGATCCCATCACAGAACCCCGGAATTAGGAAGGAACAGTACCAGGAAAGAAGCATTGGATGGCCTGAGAAATGGCAGTGAATAGACCCGTGCCAGGATGGAGATAACCATGAAGTAGAGCAGCTAGGTTGAATCGAAGTACTTGGCGGTGGACATAGACCGGAGCCGGTCTGTCTATGAAGCAAAGCTGTCGATAGACAGACCGGTCGATCGGAGTTTAAAATCACAGAACTTCCATAAAAGGCTATTAGATAAGCAAATTTTTGGCGGAGCACGCCCGAGCCAAACAAACACAACCTGACTGAAAAGAAATTCTAGCATTATGAATTCGTCAAATTCAGGGCTCTTTAAAAGACACAGGACGTTTTATACATAGACTCTATTATTATGGGTACTCGTATATTGGAAATTTGTATTTCAATGCCCCAATTCACACTTGCTTATCTAATAGCCTTTTATGGTAACTCGCGCGTTACCTGATTTCAAACTCCGATCGACCAGCCTGTAGATCGAGACTCGTCTCTCATCTACAGGCTGGTTTCGAGCCTACGGTGGACAGAACAGTTGGAAAATCTGATCCCATCCTGGAGTGACTTTTGAGAGGGTCAAAGTGAGGCATCCCAAGCGAGAGCAGGGGAGCGTTTATATGCCCGGAATTTTGCCAGAATGACTACGTGGCCTCACGGTAAGATGTGTATACTCACGCTGCACTGTAGGCTGCAGTAACGGCGATCCGCTGCAGCCTGTCAAAAAGAACTACGCACAGGTCAGCTGTTTTGTCAGAAATGAAAGGCCGTGTTGGAAAACACAGAAAGTTCAGGATGGAAGGGTTATCCCAAGAGGACGAGGAGAAGTGCAAAAGGGAGACATGACAAACCTCCGCTTCGCTCCGGGAGCCCAGAACGCAAGACTCAAATTTTGTCGCAGATGACAACATGCCTAAATGCTTAGCGAAAAATATAGATGGAAAAGAGCCTGTCAATACCTGACAAGAGTTCAAGGGATGCCAAAAGACATTGAAAATGATCTGATTCAATTGCTCCATACCTTCCTTTGGGATGGCAAAAGAGCGAGAGTGTCCCATGCTATGATGATCCTGGACACAGCCAAAGGTGGAAAACAGCTTCTGGACATCACTGGTTGAGCATTTCGAGTTTTTCAGTGAAAATATTGGTGAAAAACAGTGTTATTTTTCACCGAAATTTTCAGCTTTTTTCAGTGAAAATTTTAAATAGTTTTCCAGTACTTTTCTGACTCAAAATCAGAGTGAAAATTTTCAAAGAAAATTTATGACTTCTCCAACGGGTTTACTACCAATAATTCAGACACATTTTCAGCCAAAAAAATGTTGGTAAAAATGTAAAACACAATTCACCTGAATTTTCACTTTGAAATGAAAAGGAAAATGTGAAGAATGTAAAAGTTTTTTCACCCAAATTTTCACTTTGAAAATTCCTGGTACCGGTAACGGACCCAGGTCTCAGACGCGAATTGTAAAATCTCCAAATCACGACCATCAGTGATCGCATCAACGAAATCCTCAAAATTAATTAAATGTATGCTCAAGAAACCCTTTCTCAGCCTCCTGGCCTGATGCCATCAGTGGGATTCTCGATATCAAATAAATAAATAAATATCTCGAAAACCTCTCCCAGTCCCCTGTCCCCTGTCTGTCCCCCGAAACTGATGTATGGCAGTGCCTGCAACTTGGCCATCTTCACTCGCCCATCCCTCTTCCCTTACTGCACTTCCGGCTGTATCGTCTTCAGCCCCACCCACCGCCTAAAATAAAAAAGTAAATAGTGAGGATAAATCCTTTATGGACCAAAATAGAGAGCACGCTCTCAGCACTCTCGCAGGTGCGCGCCTCGATCAATCAAATGGTAGATAGAAACTCATTTACTCATTGGCATGCCTATTTAGAACTTCAAGGACTCCCACCCCCAAACTTCAAGAGACAAAGCCATTTAAATCCATGTCAGACCCCAAATCTCTCTTCAAACCCTTTGTTTTCAACTTCCATGCTCGCGGAATAAAAAGACCAGATTTGCCATCCATTGAGCCATCAAAGTCCGAACCGGGGTTCTTCAGCTCTGCGGCCGCATCTGAATTGTTTTGTGATTTGTAATAAGTCGGTCACCATGGCCAGTCGCTCGATCGAGGTTTTCAACAGACTACAACATGTGGTCTGAGCACCATTTTGTTGTAGCGTCTGTAAATGAGACTAGCTTGTACCTCACACGAATAATAGCATGGCCCGTTCATTAATTCAAGGACAATATTAAATCCAAAAGATATTCCTACTGACAGCGACTTTCCTCTCCAGTAGAAACTCATCAATCTAGCACAATGAAGATTCAACACTGTCCATAGAGATTCATTCTCAAATCAAGTCTGGCATCTGCCGGCTCAATGTGAGCTGGTCACCACTTGCGCGCACGCGCAAGCGGTGACCGAGGGAATCTTTGAGCCATTTTCAAGTTCCTCGGAATATGATATCATAGAATTGGCAAAAAAGATCTGGTGTGGTCTGGAAAGAGGTACCAGGGGTGCCCGGAGGGCTTTAGTATGAAAAGTAAAATGTGGAAAATGTAAAACTTTTTTCGCCTGGATGTCCACTTGAAAAAGGATAGTAAAATGTGGGAAAAATGTAAAACCTTTTCAGCTGAATTTTCACTTGGAAAAGGAAGGTAAAATGTGTGAAGAATGTTGAGTGAAGAATGGTTTAAAATTAGAAATCAGGAATCCATGTTTTCAAACATTTTTCACCATCTTTTGTTCCACTTTTTGACTGGAAGATGTGGTGAAAAAGATAGATTATTTAGTGCCATGTTGTTTGGTATAAATACAGGTGGCTCAGGAAGTGAGCGGATTGTGAGATTTTTGGCGTAATGAGGGGTGGATGCATCCAGCACACCCTCAAAGGCACTCAGGTGAATCTTCATGTTACACCTCTAGCAACCCGACACAAATATCTTGTTAAAATCGCAAAAAAAATGGCCATTCTAGGGTGTATTCGGGGTCGGGTCGCTCAGGAAGTAAAGAGATTTTCAGATTTTTTACCATTATACACTTGGATGCATCCAGCGCACCCTCTAAGGCACTCAGGCGAATATTCACACCACTCCCTTAGCGACCCGTCCCAAATATGTTGTTAAAATCACAAATAATGGGCATTTCAAGTTTAGGGTGTATTCTGGGTCGGGTTGCTCAAGAAGTGAGTGGATTTTGAGATTTTTGGTGTGGTGGGGGGTGGATGCATCGAGCACACCCTCTAAAGCACTCAGGTGAATATTCACACCACACCTCTAGCGACCTGACCCAAATATCTTGTTCCTGGTACCGTCTTAGGTTCCAGGTCTCCCTTCCGTAAATCCAGTCCTCAAGATCACTACCAGATCATGGATTACCAACCTCGCGGTGATTGCCGTGATCGAGGTCGGTGGCTGAAAAACCTTTAAATGCGGTCCTCAGCATCACGTCCAGATCATGGATTACCAATCTTTCGGTGATTGCCACAAACGGCTTTTCGGCATCATCCTGAAGACCTTGCAACTGGGCCTACGGCTCGGGCAAGGGTGAGCCCAGCCCATCTTTCTCAGCATTGAATCACTTACCAAGGCTGCCTGAATTCATTACTCATGGCAAACATGCTGAACTTTTGAAGTTTTTCGATGCTTGAGAATGTCGGAAGCCTGCGTTGCGATTACATATCCCCATACATAGTTGGAAAGAGCTGAGTTGAGTTGTATTTCTTAACCCGAGATACCACTATCTCTGGGTCTCCAAACACAGGTATCACCAACGGCAAAAGCTGGACAAGATTTTGGCTTGGTATCTCACCCACACATCTTCGATTAGGAAAGAACACAGCAATGAATAAATACACGGCTCTCATAAAAGCAAGTTGTTTACAGATATAATTTACCTTATTTGACAACCGGGTGCTGAGAAAAGAGTTCAATCTGCTATACGATTGAAAGGAGAATAACGGTTGAAATAGGCAACCCCAAAGTCTACTAAATATCCTAATAAATATTAGCGGTGGCCTAAATCCAGGGTATGATATATCAGAGGCAGGCAGCCAACAGGTACAGGCACAGGTCAGGTACCAGGGGTTCCTGGAGGGCCATATGAATAACAATTAACAATTACTTACCTGAGGAGTTAGGTATATACAGCCAGTATATCAACGAAATCTTCAATCTTGCGGCCCTCAAAATGTTTTTCTTGATGCTGCCTGGTGTCTGCGTGAAATCTGAGTGGACCCCAGCCAATTCACAGTTAATTCGAGTTTTTTTACAATGTTTAGAATATATTGAACCGTGGGAAAGCTTTTGTTTGAGAGGGAAAGCTCCTTAGCTCGGAATCAGGCAGAGCCACTCAGCCAAAAGTCAGTTTCCGAGACTCCTTCGGCCGATTTGTGGTCTATGTCCACTCAGGGTAGGTAGTTTTTAGCCGGCTGGAATTGTCAGTCAGATAAAATTCGGCCAGAAACTTAAATAATTGATTGTCAGTCACTAACTGACAGTTATCTGTCAGTCATCTGACAGTTAAATTGTCATGCCAGCGAACCCTATTATTGTAGACCATATTTTCAGCAAGACTCGACACTGAGTCTTTACCTACAACTCTGTTCTTTATTTCCCGGTCGGTCCGAGTCTCGTGTTCACCAAAGATGTTTCCCATACGCTAACACCTTCCCCTCCGCAACGTGGTTGAATTCCTGTCCAACGCTGCCTCGTTGCCTTGATCCTGGATGACAGAATTTTTGAACCGATCTATAGGGACCAGCCTAGTGCGACCTTCGAGTCAAGCATTCTCTTTGCTTATTTTAAACTAACATGTATACGCAGGAGAGCAAATGCGTGACTTTTGAGCACCGTTTCTACACGGTTCCATAATATCGAGTTTTCGTATATCAATTGCAAACCTTTGAAAATACAGGTTTTTCGCTTGGATCTCGAGTCGAGCGTTCCCTTTTCAAACTAGAGCAAAATGCGCGAGTTTTGAGCACCGTTTCTACCAGGTTCCATATTATCGACTGAAACTTTTGGATATCAACACATTCACCAGTTGGTATCTAACCTCACCCTGATGAACACTTAGAAGTTATGCACATCGCGAGAAGAGTCCGTAAATGTTGGTTATGAAAATTAAATGGGGTTGACGTGGACCACTCCCGCATACCTTGCGGTTCAGCGTACTCGCAAAGATTTAATCTATGCCTCGGATGGTAGGCTGGAATAAAATGCAATGATAGGCAAAGAGTTCGTACTACGTAGCAGGATCCTGTGTTTGCTCTGGTTCCACAGGTGAGTGAGTGAGAACCTTTTATATGCTTTGGCTTAGATTTTTCGCGTCACAGCCAACATTTCAACTTTGAAAAAATCCGTTCAAACTCTCGACTACGACTACGGCACAGAACGAAACAGCCCAGAATTTTCATGTTTAGTTTCCCCCGTGAATCTCGAGTCAGTATATACTATCGCAGATGCACAGATGCGTCGCTCGTCAAAATCCAATCAAATAGGGTAATGGATTAATGGCGGACTTTACTTTTTAAACCGATTTCATACCGTCGATCTTGGCTGCGGGGCCTGAGATCGGAGTCAGTCAAGCCAGACAGTCAGAGTGAGGCTTACATGTGGCTCCCCAAGGTGCGTACCAACTTTAAAAATAAATTCATTGGTGGGCCTGTTAACAAGAGCAGCAACCGAGAGATGAACATGATGGAACCGATGTTGAAGGTTTAAGCAGCACAACTTACACTATTATCCGGTGACCTACAATAAAATTCAAGATGATTGCAACCGTCCCTTCGATGAGAGCCGCGTATGAATTGAACCTTAGATGTAGTTGATTTCTTCACGGTAATCTTACCGATTCAAATAAAATTTCTGCGAACACATCGAGAATGCCCCTTGCTTGGATTCAGGTCGGGCGTGGAAGAATTCGGACATGGCTTGGACCTGATTCGATCCAGAAGGTAAGTATTGGCACAGCTGTCGACCATCTACAGTCCTCTATAATGTAGGCAGCCGTAGAATTGTTGTCGACCGCGACAGAAC
>JARJLF010003267.1:0-19783 GCA_029378395.1 Mycena leptocephala | reverse complement strand
ACGGCGATTCTCCACCACAGCGCCCCGCGAAAATAATATTACCCTGGGCGCAGCTAACTTCGCTCATTCTGAACGGTTGTATCCGCGCGACTGTGTGCCGATCTTCGCAACAGACACCGAATCTGGAGCATTGCGAGCTGGGCCTTGTCGACGAAAAAGGCGATCTACCAGATATCGTGCTTCCATGCTTGCGGGTATTTACCTTGAGGCAGAAATCCCTCCCGGAGATCCATTATCTCCACACCATCATTGCCCCTGCGCTCCAGAATCTCGAAATCCCGGAGTCATTTCTTGAGTCGAACCAGATTGACGCGCTGACGTTGTTTATATCGAAATCCGGCTGCAAGCTACGGGAGGTGCGCATCACGGGCCGAAGATGGATAGAAAAAGATGCGTACCGCGCGGCATTTCCGTCGATTCAGATGTTCTCATTTGACAATGAAATTGCGGAATGAAGCTTGGACGTCGTCTCGGGAATCCTGTAGGAGTATTCGCGCTTCTTTTTCTTATTCGTGCTCATGTTTTGACAGCGAATTCCAATTCCAATGAAATGTGTCGAATACTAATGCAGTCCGGGGACATGGCCTCCTCCCCTCTCTTCCCTCGGCGGGAATCTTCGGTTACCCCACAATACCACCTGCTGCTCGGATTCAACCCAGTCGAAGGCAACAGCGCGGGTATCCGGCTCCGCGTGTTGTCCGGTTGTACTTCTCCTAGATCCTTTCGTACCCGCAAGATTTTACATGTGTCGTAGCTCTCTTTCCTCCCGCGCATCCCTTTTTTCCTCTTACCCGCCGTATGTTGTATTATTCATATTAGCAGACTCGAATGCATGATGCAGTTTCAAATACGTAACCTGCGAACGTGAAACAACCAGCCTTCAGATCTCCATAATCCACTATTCAGTCCCCAGAACCCTGGAGGAATTGCCAAGGCCAAAATCCGCTCACTGGATAATGAAATAATTCAACGTAATATATACTTTGGCTTGTTTGAAACCTAAGAACATACGCAGAAATACTGCAAATAGCCTCGCTGGCACAGTTAAGTACTCAAGTACGGTTAGGATGCGCCACGCCAGAGCTTCGGTCTCTCAGCAAGAACCCAGTAACAATGAGACGGAATCTAAACTCGTTAAACTAGGAATACTATCTATATAAACGTAATCCAGGAAACAAAGTCAACCGAGGAGTTTAGTATGTCCAACTTGAACTAACGTTCGATGTGCAGTCAGGCTGGATTCGAGCCTGATGTAATATACCAACCTATAACAACCAAAAGTCTTCGCAGATCGGAGGATAGCTATACACTGATATGTGCGACAGAACGAACCGCCTTGACACTGGCCCGCAATGAACGAAGGCCCGTAGCGAGTGTGTCCAGCTCAAACTCGATCTCTCTGGCCACGCAATGCACCGTGAAATAAAAAGGACTTCAGAAAAGGCATATATACATGGATCCTGACGTTCGGATGTACCTAATTTGAACTGAATGCAGGTGAGATTCCCAATGTGTTTTGGTCTAGCCTGCGCACAGAAAGGGCGATGCGTTGGAAGCGGCAACAAAAAAGGTCGAATGCACATACTGATTGAGAAAGCTAATTGTCGCCAGAAAGGTCCATATCTTCTCCCTCCACCGCTTCGCCGGCATACCAGCTCCGAAGGGACACCTGCGAAATGGTGGGAAATGCTTGGAGATACGAGTCCTTGGTAATCGATATCGTTTCGCCAGTGATGCACAGTTTCTCCAGCCCGCATCCCGACTTCGACATAAACAATGCCAGTCCATCAATGGGGCTCTCCCCAAGGAATTCTTCCAGAATTTGGAGACTGCGCAAAGCGGGAACGACAAAGGTACAGTATCGAGATAGCCGGATTCCGGTGTCGGTGTCTGTGTCCTTCAAGGTCAACGATTCCAGGTGGGGAAGCGTGATATCAGGAATTTCATGGCTCGGGCCATAAACGGGGTAGAGTCCCAGGTTGCAATGCACGAGATTGGAGGTCTGCCGTAGGATTGGAATGAATTCCCGCGGGAGCACACGCTTTAACGTCAACGAAGTCAATTGCGCCCACGGCAATACGACCCAGGAGGTAGCAACATCATTGAGAATGACCGTGCGGAGCAGGGGCAGCTCAAGAAGCACAGCCTTAACAACATAGGTAGTGTCCGCGAATTCGCGAACTTCGAAATCCAGGTGGCGGAGCAGAGGCATCGGACCGGCAATGGTGGGAGGAAGGGATAAGGAAAGGCAGAGTTTTAGGTACTCCCAACGCTCGCGGTGAGGGAAGACTGCGTCAAAAACGGAGTCAAGAACTGCATCTTCACTATCTTCATTTACATAGACAGAGAGCGGACATCTCCCGGATCTGCTGAGCCAGACGTCACCAATATCAGCTCGCCGTCCGAAAGGAATGTCGTCGGGCGCATCCAAAAACGCAATTGCCCTCCAGAGCGCATGGATACCCAGCGCTATTTCCCGCCATCTGCGGCAAATTTGCGTCAGGAGATTTGGGGAAGAACTCCCGGTAAGTGGCGGGCAGAGGGGGTAGTTTGGAAGGAAATGCAGGAAGATCTCGGATATAATCTCGTTCGGCAACGTCAGAACGGGATACTTGTAGTCGTCGAGCGGTTTCTCCGCTAGCGCTTTCTCAGTTCGCAATGCAGCAAGTGAGCGTTCAAGGTGCTCAATCCGCGCTGCGAGAGCTGCAATGCGGGCACGATCTGCAGCAAGCTTGCTCATTCCGCGGTCAGTGACTTCTTCCGCAAAATACGGTAAGGGATTTTGGGCCAGAGACCTAGCAGGATATCAGCAAAACCTATGAAGTACAGAAGGCTTCGAACCCGGTTTTTTCAGGAAGGAGAGGGAAGGAGCAAGCCAGCTCGGGATGGCCCAACTCGGAAGTGCAGAGGATTTACAGGCCGTATCTGTCAAGGAAGAGTGTACCGCAAATTCGAGAGTACTAGAAGGAGGCAGGGGGAACGACGACTCAGGCGTCCTCAGGCTTGAGGTCAAGAGCAAGGTCAAGAGAAGAGACGGTTCGACACTGCCACCACTGGTCCGATCACATCAACGAGGACCGGCCCGGTGGACCGGGCCGTGACCTGTGTTGAACGAATTCCAATATTTACGCCAACAAGCCTTGGAACGGTACGCAAGTAGAAAGCTACACCAATGTCTCAAGATCTCAAGACTGAAATTGTATTCAGCTCCCCGCGCACTCATCTCTTGTGCAGCCTCGAACTCCCTTGACCGTGACTTCGTCTCTGACAGTGCCTGCTTCAGTCTCGGCAAGTGAGAGAGAAAAGAAAAAGAAACCAAGCAACTCCTAGCGCATTACTCGTCCCAGATTCGAACCGTGTGCCTGCTTGTGGTCGGATTTCATACTTCATTTGGAGCAAGTGCGGACCGAGGGTTGTGGCTTTGGCGGCGTTATGTGCTGGCAGGCGGCTCCACACGCTCGGTCTTTCCCTTCTCCAAGTTCTCCTTCTCGCCTTCGTTCCGAGAGTGCACTCACTCCTTCCAATTTGTTCTCAGTGGCGATATCGAAGGACTGCGTCAATCGCGAATATTCAAAAGACGAGCAACGCCTTTCCTCGAGAACCACAACGCAAGACGTCGGTCTTGAATATTTTTAATCCTCAAGAACGCCGAACGGCGCTATGAAATCCACTCTCGCTCGGGTTGTCGCTGCTGCTCGGGGCGCAAGCGCTGGACCGCACCACCGAGGCAGGCGAGGCGGCGATTAATGGTGTGTGCCTCGTCCTTTCCCTATTCTCACCTCCTCGCCATCCTCCTATACCACTGCAATATGGAAGAGACGAGCAAACTGATAAAATGCACAGACCCCACAACTAAATGCACACCCTACTCCTACGCGCCCGTCGCAGCCGCCGTCGCCGGCGGGCAGTTCCCGCCCCATCTGGCAGCCCGTTGCGAGCGTCCCCGCGAATGATACCGAAGGGAGGGCGAAGTTCCTGGCGATGAACGCGAGCGTGCCGGCGATTTCGCCGAAGGTGCGTGTGACTCTGCCTCTCTTTTTCGCTTTCTTCCGTGGGCGACGGAGGGAGCCCATCTTTGCGCCACATCCATCCCATCTCATATTTCATTTGCGACGGCTCGCTGGCGCGCGCTCAGGGCACTATGGCCCAGGTGGGCGACTTCTCCAACTTCACGCCATCCTACTAGTACCCGACAACGGACCCCGACTGCTGGTGGACCTACCATCAGTGCATGGCGCCTAGTCTCTCGTAGACAGACGCTACAACAGTTTTGGTGCTCGTGCCTCGCATGTTGTACGTGACGTCGAAGGTGGGGAACTTGAGTGTGGATGTGGCGAGGTAAGTTTCTCTAGCTGGTTTCGCATTTCTTTCGGTTTCCCGTTTGCCACGAGCCTTGCAACTCTTCCGACGACGGGCCGAACTGCTCGCACAATGCGTTTTACGATTATTTGAGCGGGAGCAGAAGGCTAGTGAGTGGTGTTTTGTTCTTTCTCTTCTTCTCGTTCCATTCATTTGCCGCTTCCCTCCCATGTGTTCCTGCCCACAACGTGTTCTCCTCCCATCACCAACTACAGTCTCAAACTAGGAAGCCCAACACAACGTAGCAGCGCAACACTAAGCCTTTGAGACTTCCGACTAGGTCCCAAATTTATACGAACATAGTAGGGTATCGTATTGTCCTGCCCACAAAAGGATTTGTCCGAAAAGCTGATGTGAAGCCCTCAAAATTGCGATGTTTGTGGCTGCATTTCACAGCGTCTGCCTCGTTCTCAAGAACTACTCAATGTTGCTCCGGAAGGTAAATTGTTCCATGGACTCGATATCAATCCGATCCAGAATACAATTTGGACCGAGTGATTTGCGCGAGATTTGGCTCACATATCCATGAAACAGCCTGATCGTTGTGCTTCCTAGTTTGAGACTGTACTCAATATTTCTTTCCTTTTCCTCTTTCTTACAGCCGATGTCAGTACCGAGGGCGTGGATCGAAAATTTTCTGTTTTGGGATGTTTCCAAAGAATTCCCTATATCTCTGTCAGTTCTTCACTGATTCACATAAAAACTGAATAGATCTACTCAGCTAATTCATGCACAATTAGTGATAGAGAGGAACTTGCGAAAATATTATGTATTAGGTAATTTCTGTTTTGGGGCTGTTTTGCACTGAATACCATCGAGCATGGCCAGAACATGTCCCAGTGACCTAGAATTTTGGGAGAGACAACATGCATACCTGATAAAACATGTGATAGAGCCAGAAGTGAGGATAATTTAGTTACAGTCCTTCTAGCTCCAGTGAAAATATTTGGCAGTTTTTGGCTTTCAGACATATTGCCAAGATCACATTCATCTGGACATTTCATATAGTTCTGACTCTATCACTTGTTTCATAACATATACATGTTGTCCCTCCCAAAATTCTAGGTCACTGGGAAATGTTCTCACCATGCTAGACGGTATTCAGTGCAAAAACAGCCCCAAAACAGAAATTACCTAATACATAATATTTTCGCAAGTTCCTCTCTATCACTAATTGTGCATGAATTAGCTGAGTAGATCTATTTAGTTTTTATGTGAATCGGTGAAGAACTGACATAGATATAGGGAATTCTTTGGGAACATCCCAAAACAGAAAATTTTCGATCCGCGCCCTCGGTACTGACATCGGCTGTAAATCTTTCTCGTTTATCGTTTATTTTTTCTATTTCCTCTTTGCTAATTTACAATTCAAAGCGATGTTCTACATCGGCTCGAACGTGCTCGACTGGCCGCTCGAGGCGCAGCACGCGGTGGCATGAGGTGTGTGTGCGTGAGTGACTTTTTTTCTTTTTTTTTGGGGTGTTTCGTTTTTTTTTGGAGGGGTGGGCGTTTATTTCGTGGATTACGGGGTGGTGTGAAGCGTTCGGAGTCGGAGCAGTGGACGCGAGCGCATCACACCACCGCGTCTCGGCTGGATGGCAAGATTCGCACGCCAAGACTTTACTCTCTCTCTTTCTGCTTGCTTTCTGCCACTTTCGGCGACGACCGTGCACGATCCTTCGTCTTTGGATATGCGCCATGGATGCTACACACGGTCGCAGAACTGTTGTGTAGCTCTTTCTGCTTGTGGCTCGCTGCGCTCAGCAAGTTCTATTGGTGGCCCGGGCTCGAGGTGTCCATTTGCTTCTGCCCGTGGCTCGAGGTGTGCTGTGCTCGGTGTCGCTCAGAAAACCATGGCCACGCACGCTGGAGTCCTGAAGGTGGCGGCGTGCGCTTCTGTTTGGGCTTGGGCGCGGTTCTCATGAGCATCGTGCTCGGAATGGGCTGGATGCGCTGGATGGACTCGGAGCCGTGGTCGAGTTGAAGGCTCGAGTCGTTGAGGCGTTGGGAACGCTGGATGGAGGCTGTATCGGCTTGGACTTTGGACGGGGCGCAGGGGGGGCTTACTGCATGCGGTCGCGCGATGCTGGGCCGAGTTTTTTAGGCTCGACGCGCCATGGGCCCAGGGAGCCTTCACCGCGTCCCCTTTCTACTGGGCTTTCTCTCTGCCTTTCTTTCTGCCTTTCCCTTCTATCTACCTTTCTTTCTTTCTTGCGTATTCGCGTTTCCTACTCGTATGCTCTTAATTAACGTTCGCAGACACATGGTCCCACCGGTACATGACCTCCTTCACCAACGAGGGCGCGTTCGGCGAGCTGTGGTATACGCTCAAGGCGATCAAGCTGGTGACGGGGGTGACGCCGAGGTGTTGGGGGGTGAGTTTTTTCTTCGTTTTTCAGTGGGAGGGGAGTTTCCTTTTTTGGGGGGGAGGATTCTTTTCTGTGAAGTGGGGGATGGGGAGAAAGGGGAAGAAGGGGAGGTGCCTGTTGAGGGGGAGAGGGATGGTGGGGCGCACCAGGAGATGTGTAGCTGGGTGACGCCCCCGGTGGCGAGGCAGCGCTTGTGGTGGGGTCGGATCAGGCGCAGGGAATGCGACGCGATGTGCGATGTGGAGGCGGCGCTGCTGCAGTGGTGCATGGGCGTGGAACGACGACGCGTGCTCGCTCGCTTCGTTGTCCTCAAGCGCGGGGTGAGCGGTGTCTGCACTCATGCCTCCGTGCGCCTCTGCTTTACAAGCTGTTTCTGTGCGTGGCATGGTGGTTGCTCGCTGCGGACGTGGGAAGACTCTTGAGGCTTGCTTGTGTTTCGTCGAGGATGCTGGCGAGTTCGCTCGTTGGGGAAGCCGGCGTGCTGTGATGTGCGGTGGGTGTACACGAGACTTTGTGTACGCGTGCTACTACTGCGCGGTCCCAAGCCAGGCGGCGCGTTGAGGATCGGGGAGGAGGCGCGCGGCGTCGTTGGGAGCGAGGACGAAGGGACAGCGCTCAGATGCGGCGCGGTGCAGCTGGCGGTTGCGGTCGGCTCGAGGAGAGGAGAAGGATGAAGCGTTGTCATCCACCTCCGCTGATGTCGAGTCGAGTTGACGTGGATGGCCTCTGCATACGCCTCTCCCTCCTCTCTTCCTTCTCTTCCTTTCCTCTCTTCCCCCCTCCTCTCCCCTTCCCCTCTCCCTTCCTTCCTTTTCGCCCCCTTCCTTCCTCTCGATCGCTAACCGACGTCTCACCAGCCTCCCTTCGGCGACGTCGACGACCGCATCCGCTACATCGCGGGGCAGCTCGGGCTCGAGACGGTGCTGTGGAAGTATGATTCGAATGATTGGAAGGTGGGTTCTGTCTCTTTTCGTTCTCTCCGTTTCGATCGTGCTCTCGCCCGCGATCGCGTCTCTCGCTTTCGTACCTTCTCTCGTGCTCGTACCTTCGTTCGTGTGCAGCGTTGGGTGCTGGCTGCTGGAGATGCATCAAGTGAGGGAGGATGCGGGTCTGCAGCAAAGGCACGGGTGGGTGGGCGCGCTGACGCGCCCGAGGGGCGGGTAGGAGACTGAGAGCGGGTCGGGCTGGGCGATGGCTGGGGAAGGAGGTGTAGGCGTCGCAGATGGGCATGTGCGGCGACTCGGAGGCGGGGAGGGCCGCGATAGGCGGACGTACGCGTTGCTCGTGCAGGTCGTTCGTGCAGGCTCTCTGCGGTCCGCCCCCACCGGCAACGCGTTGGTGCAGCACTTCCTCCTCCCCCGTTTCATGTCGTCCACCCTCATATCTGTGTCAAATGCCTTGAGCTTGAGCTAACTCTTCTACGTTTCAAGTGGGCACCAACGGCGTGACGACGGACACGGTGCAGGCGAACTACAACGCGCTGATTGCGAATGTGAGGACGTTTGATACGGTGTGTTTCCTTTCCTTTCGCTCCTTTTGACCTATTGTCTGCGCTCTGGAAGTGGTGGAAGCAGTGGAAGCAGCTGATGAGGATAGATGCCTCTCCGCGTGTGACCGGCGCACTACAAGGATGCTGGACCTGGAGGAGCTCAAGCAAGAGAAACAAGGGAACTGACACTCTTTCCGCAGGTCGGCGCGATCATGCTCACGCACGAGCTGAACAACTACACGATGCAGGCAGCGATCGATAATTACCCGGCGCTGGCGAAGGCGTTTGATGTGCGTTTCTGCTTTCCTTCCTTCGCCGTATTCTCCATCTCCCCGAGCCCGTGTCCTTCCCCCACATCTTCCTCGCCACACCCCGCTAATCGTCATTACCTCCACTCCCCACCTTTGCATCTCCATTCTCCGACCGCAGCCAATCTGGCATCCATACTGCATTAGTACTATCACCCTCTCCTTCGCTTCCCTATACCTCCGCCTCCGCGACCAACACCATCCCGTCCTCTCCTGTCGTCACCCATCATTCCTCTTCCCTGCACCTTCTTTCTTCCTTGGCTCGACGTTTGGCTGACCCTTCTGCTCTTGCAGCACATCGTCCCGATCGCGGTTGCGCAGAACCGGACGCAGCCGTACATGGAGAGCAACTATACGATGCAGTCGTTTGCGCAGTGTGCGTTTCTTTGCTTCTTTTGCGTTTCTTTATTCTTCGCTGACCTCCCGCAATAGATATCTCCAATCATTCCGCCGCGACGTCGCTTGGCAACGGCACCGGCTCGAGCTCGGGCAAGGCGAGCCAGGCGACCGGGAGCAGCGCAGGCATCCGGCTCCGCGTACCATCGAGCGCAAGTGTGCTGGGGCTCGTGCTCGCGCTGCTTGGCGAGCTGTCCACCTGATACTGAATCCTTACTCTGATTATGATACGACATTCGAAAACGAAAACCGCTTAGCGGATGGACCGATACTGTATCTACTTCGCCACGGACCTTTATATTGTATCATTTCTTTTCCCTTCCCTTCGGTTTTGCATCTTTCTTTCCCGCTTCCCCTCTCTCCGTACCTCCCTTCTCTATGAGGACGCGTTAATACTTAATTTTTCTTGGCATCCGGATTTTGGGACGTTAAAAATTAGACAGAAAAATTGGGTGTATCTATGTATGCATCACCTCCGTCGGAACTCTACTGTGCAAACTTTCGAGGCTGGATGTGAATCGAGACGGAGATGATGCCATCAATGTGGATTTCCTAAAATGGATGTTTCAGCTTTGCCTCCTTTCTCATCCACCACTCCAACGTCTGCGCGTAGACAAACCAAAACTCAGCGGTATGTACACAAATTCAATTCTCACACGGACCTTGATCCCCTGCAGTTCCCCTATGGATCGTACACTGAGGGAGCCAGCTCAAGAACGGCTCGATTCCTACGAGCCCCCAATATTGATGCTACCGAATGAAATCACAGTGGAGATCTTCATACGCTTCCTGCCAATCTACCCCCTCTGCCCGCCGCTTGCCGGTCTCCTCTCGCCGACGCTTCTGACACACATTTGTCGGAGATGGCGAGAGATTGCGCTGGGCACCCCCGAGCTTTGGAGGGCCATTCGATTCTCTAACGTGGATGATATTCCCCTCAAATGCATTGCCGGCCTCTGGATCCGAAGGTCTCGCTGCTCCCCACTTTCTGTCCACATCGACTACCCTCTGGCCGATTCACCTGAAGTCTTTGCGACAATCCTCCCTCACCGCGCGCGGTGGGAATACATTAAGCTCAACCTTTACGCCTCCCTTTTCTCCACCATTGCAGGCCCAATGCTTTTGCTCCGCCAGCTGGACTTGATTTTTTTGAATGATGGTGTTGAGGACCTCGGTGCACCTTGCGAACTCCCTTTGTTGCGCACGGCGATTCTCAACCACCACGCCGCCGCGACAATGATATTACCCTGGGCGCAGCTAACTTCGCTCGCTTTAAACGGGTTGTTTCCGCACCAATGTGTTCCGATCTTGCAACAAACACCGAACCTGGAGCATTGCGAGCTGGGCCTTTTCGGCGACTATTTCAAAACAGGCGATCTACCCGATGTCGTGCTCCCGTGCTTGCGGGCATTGGCTTTGAAGCAGAAATACCGACCGGTGACCAATTATCTCCACACCATCAATACCCCTGCGCTCCAGAATCTCGAAATCCCGGAGCCATTCCTTGGGTCGAATCAGATTGACGCGCTGACGTTGTTTATATCGAAATCCGGCTGCAAGCTACGGGAGGTGCGTATCACGAGCCGAAGATGGATAGACCAAGATGCGTACCGCGCGGCATTTCCGTCGATTGAGACATTCTCATTTGACTCGTGGTATGACAATCAAGTTGCGGAATGAAGCCTGGACGTCGTCTCCGGAATCCTGTAGGAGTATTCACGCTTCCTTTTTCTTATTCGTACTTATGTCTTTTCAGTGAATTCCGATCCCCAATGAAAGTTGTCGGATACGAATGCAGTCCGGCCGGCACATGGCCTCCTTCCTGCTCTCCCCTCGGCGGGACTCTTCGATTACCCCACAATGCAATACCGCCTGCTCGGGTTCAATCGACGGTAATAGGGCGGGCGCGTGCTGTCCGGTTGTACTTCACCTTGATCATCTCGTACCCAGACGATTTTACATGTGTCGTAGTTCTCCTCTGCCCTCCCGCGCATCCCTTTCTTCCTTTTACCCCCCGTGTGTTTCATTGTTCATATTAGCAGACTCGAATGCAATTTCGATAACCTGAGTGATACAGATATCTCGATACCAATGCGTAGGAACAGATGCAAACGTGAAACAACCAGCCTTCAGAACCCACTATTCAATCCTCGGAACCCTCCGCCTATTCGTCTTGTATTCGATGCCGGACGACCGAACAGTGACAACCGTCTACATAACAAACAACGTAGGGTCAGGAACGGAAATGACATTTTCATGATCAATGCAATCCTTGAGCCCAGAAATGACACTGACGGTTCTTGCGACCCATCTGGTACGCACCCCTCTTTGATCTATAAAAACCTTGCACTCGAATTCCTCCGAGTTTCCCATTCATTTTATCATGAAGCTCGCTTTCACCTCCTCCTTTCTGGCCATCGTGCAACTCACCGTAGCCCAAAGCTTCCATTGGCGGCTCTATAACAACGGTGGTTGTGCTCACAACTCGCCTGCGTCGGCGACCTTCCCTCCAATTCCCGCCGCAGCGTAAGAATAACACGACCACGGTATGCGTCTAACTCCCTTTTTAGAAAAGTAGGTGTTATAGACCAGTGCGTCACAACTCCGCAAGAGGCCTGGAATAAGCTTGAAGTTGATATCACCGGCTGTGAGCACTCCCATTATCTGCCTACTCCACCCCATCTCACAACTCCTAGTGGATATCTTCATCTTCTGCGGCGCTAACTGCACGGGGGCGGTCCTCGAGAATATTGGCATCAATTGCAACAGTGTTCCTGCAGGGTACATTTCCCGTCGTTCATAGCATCCCCCATTATAACTCAATGCTCTTTATCCGTAGCTGCGCAATCGAGTCTTTCATAGTGTGGGTGCTTTTCAAGTTGATAAATGGCTAAACTGATGGCATGCAACCATCCCATAGCTTCCCCACGTCGTGATTTCCCGTTATTTGGGTGTTGCGCCGATGCTCAAGTCCACGGCACTGAGATATATACCGACTTGCTTTAACTCCTACATAGTTTCATGTGTACCTTTGACATTGATCCTATATACGTGTGAATTGACTGGTAAACTTGCATTTGCGTGTGGGTCTTCCTAGACCCTCGATAGCCTGGTAGCTCCGTCATTAGCGGACGTCTGAGACAGCTGTTTGAACCATCGAAGATTCGAAATTATCTTTCTCTGCCAATTTAAATCTTTCCCAAAACAATCTCGCAAGTGTGCCTTGCGGACAGTGTTCGTCTGAAAGAGCCACGAGTAGCCACCCGCGCCTTCCTTGGAAACCCCACCGAGAAATCAAACATATGTACGCGATGCGTTTGAACAGAAGCTTTGAACTTCGTTTAATAGTATAGACGGTAATCATCAGATCAAAGACGAGGACAACACTCAAGTTGAAACGTACCTTTTCGTGTTCCTTACTTCTGCCGCCTTGCTATTGTCTGCGCGCTTCTATTCGGCATCTAGAAGATGTCAACAGTTTTACCTAGATACATACACTCTTCGTTTGACTTGGACCACCTTGAAACTTGTTTTCAAGAACGCGTGCTAAGATCTTTTGTAACTCCTTCCTTGCACCGACGATGCTCTGAAATCCAGGCCGAAGCCGCGGTCAACCATCATGCAATTTCACGATGCCTTGGGCAACAACTGCGGTTTCGCTTCAAGTAAAATTCAGTGGCGCGGTTGGTTTGTATAACTTGTCAAGAATGAAGTGCGAATCTTCTGCTTGAATCCGTCTTCGCTGGCGGGTCGTCAATGCTAATTTCGGGAGGTCTCTAATCGCATACCCGTCCAGCATACCCATCCAATAGCCGAAGGAATAACCCCAGAATAACGGTACTCCGGGCAGCGAAAGGACAGTGCTGCGATCCATGCGGCCGCTTGTGACAGCCTTCACTCGCGAGGTTACCCTAGTCCTACGACTGAATGGCAAAAAGCTTCTAATAAACAACGTAGGGTCAGGAACGGAAATGTCATTTTTTCCCTTGGGCACAGAAATGATACGAACGGCTCGTTTCTCGCGACCCATTTGGTACGCATCTTCTTTGAACTATAAAGCCTTCGACTCAAACTCGTCCCAGTCCTCAAGCCCATTTCCTTTAATCATGAAGCTAGCTTTCGCTTTCACTTGCCTTGCCAGCCTGCACCTGGCTGTAGCCCAGGACTTTCATTGGCGGCTGTATAACAATGGCGGCTGTGACCACGGCTCTCCTGCGGCCGCGACCTTCCCTCCGATCCCCGCCCCAGCGTAAGCATGTCACTGACGGTGTTTTATTCACTTTCTTATTCTCTCCCTCCGGATTCCAGGCGCGACGGCACTAAAGCCAAGTGCGTAAACACTCCGCAAGGTATTCAATGGAACAAGCTTGAGGTTGATACTAGCTGTGAGAGTCCATTCTCACTTGCGATCCCCCTATCCTCACAGCACTGTCAAATAGTGGATATCTTCACGTTCTGCCACATCGGCTGCACGGGTAGTTCTCTTGAAAGCGTGGGTGCTAGTTGCGCCAGTGTACCCTCTGGGTACGATTACCGTTTTTTGTTATCGGCGTCGGTTAATTTGGCCTTCCATAGCTGCGCAATTGGATCCTTCATAGCCTTTTAAGTCAGCGAGAGCTCTCCATGTTACCTACGTACATCGCATAAATCGCTTTCATTCGCGTCCATTTTTGTATGTCCCGTTCCCTGGCAAATTTGGACCTATGTACAGTGAAGCATTGGCATGGATTTTGAAGTGGTTAAAACCGCCACCCGTGCAGTCCGCCAGTCGTCGGAAATTTTGTCCTCGTAGAGGCCGGAATCCATCTGCAAATATTTCAGGGTCCATAGTGGCATAACATGTCATGTTACGGTTATCTACCGGTCATAATGTTACCATCGAGCCAGTTCATTTTACTCAGCACGATTTTCGACGATCTGAAGGGCTTCAGAAGACTTCGGTTGTTTGAGGCGGGATTAACCAAACGCAGCGTACACACACATTCTGAGATACAACACATTCTGACCAGAGGCAGCACATTCCGATGAGAGGCAACACATTTCTCCCGAAAGTGTTGCCGCTGCGCAAAACACAACACATTATCTGACGCGCGTCATACGCATCAAACCTTCAAAAATAACACCAATAAATAATGTCATCCCGCCCCGAGCCGCAACCAGATATTGTCCACAACAGCCAATTCATTTCAGCTCTCAAGATAAAATAATAATAGAGAGCTTTAAAATTGTTCGGGTGGATAAAATAATAATAATCACTAGAAGTCTAGAAGGGAAACCCTCATTCAGCCGGAATCCTGCTTGAATGAGTTTAGGACTGGATATGAAGCGAATTAAAAGGTGAGGGAGCACTAGAGGTCGAGCAAGTACCTTGGACGTCTTGGCCCTTTTCTTGGCAGGCTCAGACTCCTCCTCACTGCACCTCTTGCGCCGCGACGGGTTCCTTGAGCGCGCAGACGTAAGGATGTTCGCCGGGTCAACTTCTTGCCGTGGACGGCCTTTTTTGGCTATGTTCGAGGTGGTCGTTGATTCGGCCGGAATTTCGTCTGCGCTGTCAGTTCCCGATGGAGAGCGAGGCCGAATCGGGGGGAGCATGGGCCATTGAACGTCATCTGCGTGCGACAACGGAAGGGAAAATTCGGAAGAAAAATGGGGGGCAGGAGCGGCTGGCGGCTCCATGAAAGCGAATGGGAAAGTTTGCGAGGAATGGTCAGGGGGTGGAGTCGCCGGCATGAGAGGATTAAAGGCCGGCGCCGGATCGAAGGGCTGGAATGTGTTGAAATTGAATGGCGCGGCGTAGTCTGGACCCGAATCAGCCCCTGACGGCGTGTCGAAAATGAATGAAGCCAGATAATCAGCTAATTGAGAGTCAGTCATGGACCGAAAATCAAGTTCAGGTTCAGGCGGAACATATTCAGTTATAACTGGCTGGGCCAATTCGGCAAGCACAGTACCGGCAGCGGGCAGATTTTGCGGATGCGTCGCCAGTGTCCGAACAGGAATATCTTTCAAATAGTTAGCGTAGTACACCGAAAGTAGTGATATGTCCCAAATTACATTGTGAAGTGGTTGCGGTGTTCTGAATGTTGACAGGCTGTGCGGCGACAGAAATATCGGATTCTTGGGGAAAGAGGTCATCTGAGTGCGTGGAGACCGAAAGCGCTGCTGAAAAAGTAAGCGATCCCAATCTTCGGAGCTAAAGATTTAAAAAAACCTGATCTCGCTGCAGTTGGTTTGACGCGACTGCTGGAACTTGCAGTAAGAAGAGCGGGGGCTTTGGCCTTGCCAGATCGCCCCCCGAATTTTCCCGGCAACGCCTTCAGCTGCGCAGTAATCTGCTTCGATAGAGCATTTGAATTGCGGCGCTTCACTTGCTCAGCCGCCAGTTGCGCTTTGAGTTCTGTTGATGCGTCAGCGACTTCCAGCGACTCGCGTGCCTTTTGTGTTTGCGCAGAACGGCGTTGCGAGTTGCGCGCCTCGCGGTGAAATATTTCGTTGTTGGGATTGGAGAGAATACCAGTCTGCATGGACGTCTCGATCTCCTTCGCAACCCTGTTGTCGACTTGACGGCCGCTGGAATATTTAGTTCAGCAAAAAAAAAAACGTAAACGATGCCGTCTAAAGATAATTGCTCACCTTTCTATCCCTTCAACGATCGTTAATTTAATACCTGTCTGAGCATTCGTCCAGGCATGTTGCGCTTCATTCGTGTTCGTCGTAGATGGGGTGCTATCCCAGACTTCCGCGGAAAGGGGCGACTGCGATTTCACGAGGCATGGAATAATCCATTCGTGCATCTCCTTGTGCAGCCACCTAAAACGGTAAGAGACGTCTCAATTAATTGAATGCACAAACCTTGAATTTTTTGACGCCAAGATTTTGGATGAAAGCCGAAAACGACGCGAGCGACTCTTTCGAGTCAATGTAGACAAAGTCCTGGAGGCGGGTGTACTGAGATGGAGTAACAAGAGCCTTCAAGTCGTGAACTGGCCTGGGAAAAATATTAGTACTGTAGCGTTGTTAAATAAGACGGAAATTGTACTCCTTGGCATGTCTCCAACAGATTTTGATGAACTCAGGAGCTACCTTTTCCGGTGGTGTGTGGTTTGGAATACCACTGTGGTCTGGTACGTTGTGCTTCATCACAGAGCGACAAATGCCCAGGATCTGCGCGGCATCCATGTCCGAGTTCATAACGTGTAAATTACCCCCTGGGACGAATTTTTTCAAGGGCATGGGCCTCCCTGTTACCATGAGCTTGACGCGCTGAAGTTCGTCAAATACCTGCTCGAAAAAATCTGTGCTTGCCCGGTTAATATATGCACGGACGACAGAAGCAGCTGCGGTGCGCATCGTGAGTAGGTGTCTACACAAATGCATTCAACGTACCACGCAATACGCTCTTCGTAAATACAGTTACCTCCCACTCGTTCATCTTGCCCTCAATCCGCTTGTAAGTGGTGTCACTGTCGAAGGAAGTGACACCGGGATCATCGAGAAGCTTGAGCAGGAATGGAACGCACGTGAGGATGCAAATGCTGCCATCGTCGTGGGTGATATAACTGTGGATGTACCGTTCCGGTAGCGGCTTCGACAGGCCATTGAGATACAAATGAAAGGCACCTGTAGAGGATTCGTCAGGCAAGATCGTGCGCAACATATAGTTATAGTAGACATATAAAAGCTTACCCGTCGCATCCAGGCCATTTGGAAATTGCTCGCGCTTCACCTTGCGCACAATATCCCCCTTTATCCGACTCGAATATAGAGCGGGAGCGAATTCGGTGAGGGTTTTGCCCTTGAGCATAACCTTCGTTGAGGTGACTAAATGAATATTTCAGATAAGGGAAATAATTAATAAGAAAGAATGAGGTACCGTTATCTACCTTTGCCACTGTGGCGCCGACCGTCCCACTAGCCTTGACAAATTCGCCGTAAGACTCCTTGACCCCGATCGATGCTTTTGCCAACACGGGCATGGGATGATTATGGCCCGCAGCGTTGTTGACGATAACGGCCTTGCGAATTGATGTGTCCAAGGGAACATATATTGCACGCGTAGCCTCACATCTGTGTTGGACAATTTTGCTACGCACCTCCCGCCCATTCTTGATATGAGCGTGAGCTGAAGGACAGATTAGAAGTCATCGCGGGATAAATAGACAATTCCACGTACGGCAGTGGTGCTGCCGAAGGCCTATATGTGGGTGAAAGAATCGGCTGCAAGGCTTCGTATCCTTGTCATCGCCATCGGTGAGGGCTTGGCCGGCAAAAAGCCGCGTTAGCAGGTTTTCGAGTACGTGATCCGGGATAGAGTGTGTTCGATGCTTCGTCTGGAACTTCGGGGTCCATCCACTGCAAGCAATGAAATACTGGTGGCCCCTCGATGTTCCCTGTTAATATAAAGCAGTGAGCAAAAGCGGCATTTGAAGTGCGCGGTAAAGAAAATTAAGAACCTGGGGTTTGGCTTTCATCATCGGTCCACCGGTACATTTGTTACCGTTCGAGTCGATTACGTTGCACTTGGCGTTCTGAACGACCTTCATAAAGCTATGCAGGAACATATTTAAGTAGCACGTCCGACGTTATGTGAATGAAACATCTACATTACAGCATGCTGTTCGGCCGTCGTGCCTTCATTGCGCCGCGTCTCCACCTGGGCCGTTAAGATCGCATCGGGCGATGCAGGATCCAACTCATAGCGAACCACGCCTTTCAAAAGTCGAGCATCAAGACTGTCGCATGTAAAGGCGCCTCGACAATTGGATCTCGCACGCCGGCACACAATAGGAGGCTGCCCTGGATCAAACGTGACCCTGGCGGTGCTGTCGCCGGACCCAGGGACCGACTTCCAACCATCGTTGTCCTGATTCAAAATAAATCAGCCATTATTCGCTCGATATGATGAAAGACAAACCGCATCCCGAATGATACAGTCGACCGGCAAAAGATCCCCGTCTTTGTCCGTAATATTATATCTCTCATCAGCGAGATCAATCACGAAGGCAGTCGGCACTCGAGGAATAGGCCAAACTGAGGGGAGCTGGGAAAGGTACTCGATCCGTTGCACCTTCATTTTCTGAGTAATCGAAAATTGTCCGGTGCGCACGAACGATGAGATCTCATCTTGCCAGAGCGTATCTGACTCGAGGAGATCATCGGGATCGTCAGATTCTAGCGAATATTAAGCAGGATATTAAATCAAAACTAAAGGACGTACCCTCTTCAGAAAACGTATCGGTAGCTAAAGATGCTGTCAGAAAAGAAGAAAAATGTGGCATACAATGCGTACCTCCGTCATTCGGTTTTTGATCTTCGGTACCTAGGGTAAAAATGAGAAGATGCGAGAATAAATAAGAGATAATTCGCATACCCATCGCGTCTGACCAGGGAATTGTGCTGGAGGATCGAGAAGACACTCGTGTCAGGGCCTCTGTGACCTCAACGGCGGAATCCGGGTCCGAATCCTCGACTTCTGACTCTGAAATGAGCTCAAGGATCTCACGACCTCCCTGATGTAGAGTTCGCAGCTTGACAGTGCCAAAGACTCGCGACAGAGATCGGTTGCGGCTCGGATTTGACCGAAATGCTCGGAGTATTGGGTTCCGGCGCATCCGGAGTTTCGATTCTGCCGTGAATTTTCAGACGACATGGCGAGTAGAGCGTGTGACGACATACAAGATTTTCTGGGCAAGGAACTTCTTCAAAGCCGAAACATCAATCCAATCGAGGTGCAGGAATTGCGCCGCATTGGATTCCACGAAGCTGGGGGTATACATCTTGGCTAAATCAGCCCTTGGTTGAACGTGATACCACTACAACGCACATAATTTCGAAAATCCATGAGCTCCAGGGCCGAGAGCCTAGTAATCAGTTCCCGCTCCGCAGAGGCCAAAGATGGGCGCGTCGTGAACGCATCGACATCAGTATCCGACGCGTTCCGAGCCAGAAATCTTTCAAGTTGGGGTATATCAACCCATTCGTGGTCCAGAAATTGGCTGGGATTCGAGCTAATGAATGCGGGAGAATAGATCTGTCATGCGACGCGTCAAAGAAAATAAAAATACAGCGACGCGTCCTGGCACGACGTACGTAGCTTCTGAAGCCTATCAACTGCCAAGCGGGAAGGCCATCAAGGAAGCCGTGGTCGCGAGGTGTGTGCTTCGAGCCACTGACCCCCGGGACAGACATTTAGACGCGCTTCTGCGTCACGAAGCCGTTTGCGACGGTGGTGGTAGTGGTAAGAGAAAGAGACGGAGAAAAAATGGGCGGGACACGTGTCGTTTCCCAAACGGGCCTTGCCCGCTCCAAAGGCGACACATTTCTAAAAAGGAAAGTGTCGCCGACTGAATCAAACGCGACACATTGATGAGAATGTGTCGCATTTGATGAGGATGTGTCGCCTCCCACATGTGTGTGTGTGTTGCTTCCTGTATATCCTCTGTTTGAGGCGGTCAGGTCAACATCGCTGCCCATCTTGCGAAGGGTTGCGTCCACGATGTTAACCAGAATGCGTCCTAAACGACGATGAACACGATGAACCACGGGAGAACACGGGTGCCCGCTGCCCGGCAGCCCGACTCGGAGCCGGCATCATATGCGACCACGGTATGGGCGTCGGGTGGAAGACGGTGGCGGCTTCTTCGGCGGCTATTGCGTTGTATTGATCAAGGCTTCCTGCGCTTTCAGCGGTCGCCATCGCAGACGTCGCTCATGGGTGTGGTCGTGATGGAAGGCCATCAAACGCACTTCCTAAAATGGATGGATGCTGTGCCTTTCTCTTCCTCAACGCCTCGAACGAAAACTCGGCGGAGTGCGCACAAATCCAAAACCTATTCACTGACCGTTGATCATAGCATTGACCG
>JARJLF010003266.1:0-19809 GCA_029378395.1 Mycena leptocephala | reverse complement strand
ATGCTTCCGATTTTGCGCTGGCTGGTGTCCTTTTACAGCCAGATTCCAGCGGCGATCTTCACCCCGTTGGTTATTATTCCCGCAAATTTGCACCTGCCGAGATAAATTATGAGAGCCACGACAAAGAACTCCTTGCAATTGTGGATTCATTCCGCGACATGCGCTCTTGGTTAGTCGGCGCTGCTACTCCTGTTCATGTAGTTTCTGACCATAAGAATCTCGAGTATTTCATGTCCACCCGCGTCCTCAACCGCCGTCAAGTTCGCTGGCCAATTTTTTAGCGAATTTAATTTTAAACTCGAGTACTTCCCCGGCGCTAAAACCCCGGCCGACGCACCATCTAGACGCTCGGATTTCGCACCTCAAGAAGGGGATGATGTGCTCCTCACAATGAACAGGCACCGCTCGCCCCATACAACACTGAACGTCTTTTTCCCAACACTCCTGCTACCTCTACTCCCCCCATTCCAATTTCGGCACTTGAGACATTCGCACTCGACAACTGAGTCCTTGGACGAATTTAAACCAGCTTATTGCACAGATGCTAATGGTGCGAATCCCTCGCTTCTGGCGACTCGGAATTCAAGGTGACACTGACCTTGTGTACCACTGAGCTCGTGTTTATGTTCCCAGATCCCTCCGTGCCAAAATCCTGTCCCAACGTCATGATTCTGTCCTTGCTGGACATCCAGGCCGTGTGCGCACCTTAGACCTTGTGGAGCGTGATTTTTCTTGGCCAGGAATGCGGCGTTATGTCCGCTCGTATGTTGACTCATGTGACCCTTGTTGCACGCAATAAAGCTCCACGGCACAAACCATACGGGCTTCTCCAACCTCTCGACATCCCTGAACGCCCATGGCGCTCAATTTCGATGGATTTCGTAGTCAAGCTTCCTCTTTCCCATGGCTATGATTCCATTTGGGTCGTTTGCGACCGAATGACTTGCGCGGCACATTTTATTCCCATCCGAGAATCCATGGATGCACCTGAACTCGCACGACTATTCCTTGATCGTGTTTTCCGCACCTTGGTTTTCCAGAGTCAATTATCTCGGATCGCGGCTCTGTATTTGTTTCCAGCGTCCTCTCCGAACTCATGAATCTTTGTGGTACCAAAATGAAGCCCTCGACTGCATATCACCCTCAGACCGACGGCCTTACAGAGCATACCAACCAGACGCTCGAAGCATATCTCCGCACATACTGCTCATACCAGCAGGATGCACTTCAAGGTATCGGACTTTTCCGTTTACAATCTATTGGTCCTGATTATGTTGTAGCGCAGAAGACATCTGTGCTTTGTTCACGCAGTTTCCGATCGCTATCTTTAACTTTGCATTTGACGCTGGTTGGCATACATCTGGGTCTTATCTGCATCTGTGATGGGGCCTGGACACCATCGCGTAGTTTCCCTGGAGCGCCAAGGCATTGCATCTTTTTTAGTGACTGGAATAACCACAACATTCACCACGGTATGTACTTCACTCCCATCATGAGCGAGCGAACCATTATCACGAATCCCAGATGTACTCAGCGCTGCTGGTACTCACTACAAAAACTCTCTCGATGAGACGCGACCTGCAGATTCAACAAACCCTGACAGCCACGCACGATAACGCTACTGCGTGGGCGGGCTTGGATCAGCAGCGTTCCACATCTGGCATCAGAGGGATATTTCTGCGTCATTAAACGGCGTCCTTTCGGCCCTCTTCTACCTTGGTCATATTACGCTTCTCCAGGTCACTATGTCCTGCATGTTTTCTCTGCAAACAGTCACTGTGTCGCATTCTGGCCATGTTCCGACACAGAGTCTTCCCTTCTATCCGTCGTCATACCACGATTATAGCTCACCTTTCTCCGAGTAAGTTCTCGATTGATCCCGTCTCCAAAGTGTTCATCAATTTTCTTAGGCCATGGACCACATTTGCGCGGGGCTCGCTGCATTCACTCCCGTTGATTGTCCGCAATTCAAGTAGCGAAGGATTGTATGGGGGGACATTGTACGATGTGGTTGGTGCTAATGGGGGCATACCGATTATTAGTCAACGCAACAGGACTCATTACTGTACCGGGTGTAGGGGAGCAACGGTCACGGTAACGGACCGCCCGTTGCGTCGCCTCCTTCCTAGCATGTCACGGTAACGATGAGAGCGGTTGCCCAAAAAAATGGTGACATTCAAAAGAAATCGTAAAAAATCCCAAAATAATAATTTGAGCTCATCTGGCTGTCTGCTCATCACCGTTAGCATCGCAATCATCCGCTAGAATTTCGGGATCAAGCCAGAACTTGTACAAGGATTGGGGCGGATTGAACTACTGGTTGCCTCAATGGCAACGGTCACGCTCACGGTGGACCCCGTTGCCTGAAAACAAGGCAACAGCCGTGTCATGGTCCTCGGGACGTTGCTCCCCTACACCCCGGTACAGTATCAGTTCCGCTCCTTTCCGGAGGCGCGCAGCATCTCCGTCAGACCTTCGGGAAGCATCTACCGACCTACCTGGAGGGTGGCGTTAGATTCAACGGACAACGTCGTTGGAGGTATTCGCCTGGCGGGTAAGATTATCATATCAAGAAAACAACGGACCGCGCCTGTTGTACCGCAAAGAGCTGTAACATGTAACTCCCTCACTACGATTAATAGCCACCTCAGAATAGTTTTTTGTTGCCCATCCCCAGCTTCGCAGCATTGAATTTCCAGGTGGGAAGCTCAGAGCCGAAACCGGTGGCATGGACTTCAGTAAATGCATATATGCTTAATCCCACTGAATTTAAAGCCTATATAATATTTTCGCCTCACATATACCCAACCTGGGTCAATACAGCTGAATGGACTGCTTCCCAAGGGGAACAATGGGATTGTGGACCAGTACACCCACCTTGACTTCAGGCATCTCAAACATGATCATATTTCAACACCAGGAGACCCTGGGACCTCGTCCGAGTATATTTATAAAAACCCATTATTATTTTTTCCCGGCCTGACGGCCGACCCCCGGTCTCGGCTTGTCCGGCCCGAACCCCTTACACCCTATCATCCTTCCCATCGGCAATTCGAAGCCGAAGCCTCGTCAATCCAGAGGCTGTTAACTCCTCGTTCCGTTCTCATCAGCTCAGCCAATTTTCTCTTCGAACGACTCCTTTCTGTGGGTTGTACCTTCTTCCTAGCCCATACCCCACCCTCCTTCAAACGCTCCCCACCCAGGATGAAGTTCCTCGCTGCGCTCGCACTCGTAGGCGTCTCGAATCGCGATGGTGGGCGCGATCCCCAAGATCACGCGCACGGGGAGGTACCTGGACGCCAAGGACGGGACCCGGTTCTTCGTGAAGGGGATTACGTACCAGACTCAGGCTGCGTTGCCTTCTCAGGAGAGAAAAGGAAAGAAGGATGCTAGGGTTAGAAAGAAATTAGGACTCAGCCGTCGATGTGCATCGTTCCCTTCCCTCCTCCCCTTACCAGTTTAAATTCAAAAAACTAATGGGTATAATGCGACACAACCAACTCGCCGACGCCGCGGCTGCACGCGCTGCCTTTCCTGCAAAGTGTAGGCGCGCTCCGATGAGCCTACGAAGAAAACCCGATGACTATTTCCCACCGCCATGATATTTTAAATTCTTCGTCCCAGGCTCTTGCCTCTCTTCCGGCCCGAATCTTGTGACCTGATCAGTATTGAAAGCCTGTCTCCCGTGCTGCGTATATTTTCCGCTGTCTATCTTTGGAGTGGCTTCAAAGCATTTGCTAAGCCTTTTACTCTATCTAGGGCGGTGGTTATTCTCAGTATACACAATTTCGTTGAATTCAGTGGTCACACGTCACGCCCGAACTCCGGAATTCTTCGTCGCCAATAAGCGGGGGTCGTTATCGAATTGATCAAAATTATACGGTAACATGCCGGAGCCACAAGCCTCAAAACTGATGAATTTGGATGTGTCACTCTGCGGTTGCTGACTCTGTGAATGACTTGGCCTATTGATCCTGAATTCTACCCAACAGTCATGCTACCGACCCGGTTCCTCTGCGGTCCGTGCTTTCTCTGATGGCTTCTCCAGTTGCTTTCCCCACGCGGCTTCTATCCCCCAAACCAGCAAGAAAAACCGCCCACACATTTCAGCGGCCCGCGGGTGTTCCATCCTTCGCGTCGGGTGCCAATGCTATTATTGGATGAGAAAGGCTTCGAGCAGTATAAGATCCACCGGTTGCAAAATTACTTATCCACTCCTCGGGTCCGCAACTAATCCTACTCCTATGAGGTCTGCTATCTTCGCTATCGCGTTGGCTGCTCTTTCGGTTATTGGGTTCACTTTTCCGAACAAGTCTCTCTCATGTTTACAATTCCAGGTCTCTGCCTCCCTCGTTAAAAGGGCTACTGTCAACGATATCGCCACCCTTGGTTATGGTATTAATTATTTACCTTCCAAATTTTGTAGGGCTCATTTTCCCTTCTGGTAGCAACCTTGAATGGAGGGTACATTTGGCCTTTCGCCGGCATTTCTTCTCCCTAATTAATCCATATCCCAGCACGACTGGAGGTTCAGGCGGCCCCTCCACTACCGTCTCAACACTCGACGCTCGTAGGTCACCATTGCTGCCAGCCTTTCACTAGCCGACACCCTCAGTCACAACTGCTGTTGCCGGAAACGCGAAAAAGATTGTTTTGATCTCAGGTCAGCCCCAATATTGGATGTCTTGATCGCAATTGTTTTCAGATACGTTTGACAGGAACAATTACTGGTGACGCAGTCGTGTTGATTGGGTCCAACACCACGGTCATCGGTAAAAGCGGGTCGTGTAAGCAAGCTCCAATGCCCTTTCTGTTGATTCCTAGTTCAACTGCACATATTAGCCCTTGTTGGAGTCGGTCTACGGGTTCTCAACGAAGTAAAATACCTTTTGTGTACCGTTCCATTGATTGTAACCCTACCCTTTTCAGTCCAATGTTATTATCCGCAACGTCAAAATATCCAAGGTCCTTGCGACTGCCGGTAAACACCCATCATGGAGTACTACGTTGCCTTTCTGATCCTCCACCAGGCGATGCAATTGGTGTTCAAGCATCTCATCAAGTCTGGGTCGACCATGTCGATCTCTCATCCGACCGAGGGAAGCCTTCCATGAATAACTCGTGTTGCTAGATTGACACATTCCCATAGACCACGACAAGGTCTACTTCTCACAAGCACGACAAGAGTTGATACTGATCTATTCGGGGTACAGGATTTCTATGATGGTCTTCTGGATATGTACGTTTTTTTCATCTCCTTTTGCGCATTCAACTTCTTACCACGAGCGCTCGCAGCACACACGGTGTAACCGGGATCACTGTCACAAACAGCAAGCTGTACACGCACTGGAAAGCCTCACTCATTGGCCACTCCGACAGCAACGGAGCAGAGGATGTCGCGATCACTGTCACCATGGCGTTGAACTGGTGGTATGGACGCCCTCTGCGATGACTCTCCAGGTTTGCTGAGAAACCTCAACACAGGTTCGACCTGAGCTCCCGAACCCCGTCTTTCAGATTCGGGCACGGACACATCTTCAATTCCGTCTATGACAGCAACGACGATGGGATCAACACTCGCGATGGTCCACATTCAAATATTATTTTCGAAGCATCGTCATATTAATGCAACTCCTTTGCCGTAGGTGCTCAACTTCTCATCGAAAACAACGTCTGGTCAAACGCCACCAAGGCTATCAAGCCAGACGATGGAGGCTTTGCTGTAGCCATCGGTAACGACTTTGGAGGTGCAACCAACACCGGTACGTATTCATCCTACTTGGACGATATATCTGCAGCAATTCATTGTACCTCCAGCCCCCACTGGCAATTTCACTGTTCCTCCATACCCCCGCACCCTCATCGCTACCGCGAATGTCCGCGCATCTGTCGGTCAGTATTGCGTGTGATTTTTTCAGCCTGATACTTACTGAGAACTTCAGTTGCGACGGCCGGCCAGACTTTGGCGTTCTGAAAAAGGAACTCCACCTAAATTACGAGAACGTTCTTGTGTTCCCAGCGAAATTTGTACCATTTGCTTCAAAGAAAACCTTGAGGCAAATACCCACAGAAAGATGGACATTGCAAAACTTGAATATAGTCAGATCATTGATCAGCTTCGAAGTTCACGCCGGAGAGAAAATGCAGCGGCGATTCTCGAATTAGCCCTTACTGAAAAATATAGTACTGGGAGCGATGAAACCAGTACATACAGAGATGCTGTAGATCTGTCTGGTAAGATTATGGGTCTATGCAGTTATAACCGCACACGGGGGACTCAGAGCCTCCGAGTCCGCGACCATCGGGCGGAAGCGATATGGGTGGCCGATTTGATGTGTGATACGGCCGTCGAAGGGGGTAAATTTTTCGAGACCAGACAGGACTTTTCCGACTGATCAATGTCCTAGCGCTATCCATGACGTAGTTGAGGTACTCACCTTCAGTTTCCATCTGTTGTCTTTCCTTCAGAAATCACCAGTTTAATGGCTTCGCATATCCCGGCCATTTCGGGGCATGATAGCCGGGTTTGATCGTGTTGTTCAAACTTTTTATTTACGCCGCCACATATTCAGTAGTATTCATAGACGAAAAGATAGGACCACACGTCCTTAACGGACGTGTGCTCCTATATTTTGTCAATATTTATTTGAGATGGCTTCAACCCATCTTCAACATCGACTCCTTTGAGGCAGAACATGGTCAACGCGTGTGTTAATTCATGTTACCAGATTCGCAGGAATTGCTGTCCATGAAAATTTAGAACGGCCGTCGACCCGTCACGACCGGGCCTTGCCTGTCCCGTCCCGTCAGTCTTTTCCTCACTCGACGGACCGTTGAGTGACGGTCCGTGCCAATCAGTACGTTTTCGAGTACAGCGAAATTCTGGTCGCCTAGGTGGGTTTCGTCCAGATGGCGATGCGGACCCGTCGCGGATAGCCTGCAGCTGCGCCTTATGACTCAACAATCCTCATGGCAGGCAGGCATCTTTTCGATCCGGGCCGGGTCTTATGGAAATGGAGTCGTTTGGTTTCTTGTTCTGCCTTTTTTATTTCATGAATTCCGTTCAATTTGGTTGGTATCGGTCAGTATCCATAGCCCCCCAACCCTTCTACTGATCATCGTGAGATTTCCGGTGCATTCAGGTTGGGCGTATTCTGGTGAGCGAAACACTTTCGTAGCTCATATAATTTAAAAACCAAATGGACTCGGCTTATCTGCGGCGACAAGATGGTCCGCACTTTGGGTTCATTATCGTCATGGCCCCGGAATAATAGCAACACAAGCATTTGGTTGTCTTTTGTCGACCCTACCGCTGTTGGTGCCTGCTCATTCCTCTGATCTGATCTGCAGCGCGTCAATACAAGCAATAAACACCGATGGCGGTCCGCACCTGCGCCACCCGTCCGATTCGGGCTCAGGTCCTCCGCCAGTCTTCAACGATTATTGTTGCTCTGGATGACGGCTCAAACAACGGGCTATTGACCTAAGTCTTAGCTTCGTGTTGCTGAATCTCATTGCTCAAAATCTTACTTGGATTGTGGTACCACACCGATTGGGGATCCGGGGGACCAAAGGCTTTTTTGTTAAAGAAAATTGACACTGACGCTCCAACTTCAAGCTATTTGCAAGCAGAATAATTTCATTTCCTGCTGACGGACACGCCCGTCGCTCACCTCGGCGATGAACCCCAGATTAGATCCGTCACTCTCAGTTTGCGCACCAGAGGAGAACGTTTGAAAACAGAAAAACAGAACATTTGATCGGTACCGAACCAAAACGTAAACAGAAATGGTCTTGGAAGTTGAAAATGGTCGCGGGATCTGCGCGCGACACTAGTATCCAAAGACAAAAATGTTTGGGTGCGTACCCGGTCGTGGCACTGGAATTAGTCTCTCACTCTTGACTTGTTTTTGACATGCAAGAATTGAGTTGATACATCGGGCCGTTCCGTGCCCGAGTCCCACCAACACCGTTCAAGTCGACATACTAGACATTCAAGTACGATACTAGTACAACATTTGAGACTTCTCTTTCCACTTCCAGAATTCTCGCACATTTAGACCGCCTTTGATCCTGATAACGCCGTTCAGTGGAGAATCGGGCTTTCAGCTTCTAATTCAACAGTGTGGCATCTGAATAGTAAGTAAACTTACCTTGGCGGAACTCAAACGCAGGAGAAGGACCCGCCGGGTGTTGCGGGGTTCACCTTAATGCACTCGCCAGGAAGTATGAAGCCGGAGAGAATTTCCGTGCCGGCATTGCAATTGAGGCCTGTGAACAGATTTACGGTGTTGCCAGCCGCAGACGTAACCTAGGAGGCAGAGGGTGAGCTTAGGAAGAGGGAAATTCCGCGACACTGGCATGGTGCACACCTGGAAAGAATTGCGGCTGCTGAAGGCGATACATTCGGCATTGCACACGACGTTCGCGCCCGCGTCGAGATTGCAGAAGGGGCCGGTCCAGGCCATCAAGTCGGCGCGGACGCTAGCGCTGAGCAGAGGAGAGCGGCGGCGGCTGGGGGGCGAGAGAGGTGCTGGTGGTGAAGCGCATCAGTGGCGGAAACTTGAATTGGGACGATTTGGAATTGGGGTGTCCTGTGATACCCTCCGTGGGCCGGTGCATTTATACCCAAGCACGAAGGAGATTTGGAGATAGAAAGGACGTCGAGGGAAAATATGAAGCTCCGTTTCACGGCATTCAACATCCAATGACTGCGAAAAACGCACTGTTGCACGCATGGAGTTGCGTGGAGTCCCTCGTCTGCAACCGAGGGCCAGGGACCGGATAGTTATCGACCGCGATTCTAGCGGGGTACTCGGGGGCGGGGCCTGGGATCGCGGGAGGCGAACTCAGTTACTTCTTGTGCTGTCATCTTCTGTACTGCGACATTCCGAGTCTCGGTTCCAGTTGCCCCAGATTGGCAATAACGTTAGGGCAGACCGTTCTATCTTTGTTGAACTGGTAGCCCATCTGCCAGTGTTCTCCCGTGGACCATCTTCTTCGAGCGCAGGGTATCAATACCCCTGTCTAAAAAGAGCTTAGGGGCCGCGCAAAGCACCCGAGGATTCCAGATGGACGTTTGCGCCGCTTACGGCGCCGGGGCGATATCATTATTCTACTCGTGACCTCGACTCAGACGGCTCTTTGCCGCCGTGTGTAAAGGGAGAGAGAGACCGATAGCGGTAAAGGAAAAAGGGGCAGTTGTGCAGCGCCGCCACCGGCAGAATAAGCTCAAGGCCTGTGGGATGCGGTAACTGAAGCCGAGCTGAGTTGGGGAGCACCGCGAGCAGTGAATAGACGCTACGAAGTGGAGGAATCGAAGGCACGAGCTAGTGACTGTAACGTCAGTGAGCCGTGTACTGGATTTACCTTGCAATTCGTTCACCGCGCCTTGATCCAGAAAGAAAAAAATCTGAGTCCAGAAGTCTCCCACTCGGAAAATGTTATGTATACATTTCCAGTAGAACTCGCGTGTTAGACGTTGGAAGGTAGTGGAGCGAATACTCTCCCATATCATTTTGTCAGTCGGGGTAATGTTTGAAAATTCTCGAACTGCGCAACGGATTCGTTCGAGGTTAACAAAGGTTGATTTACGGTGAGGAATCGTTACCAGGCTGTTGATTATCTTAGTAAACAGTCGTTGTGAGCCACCGTGTATTGGGATTCCCGGGCAATTGAACATCAAGTCAACTTCCGTATCAATCTCGACATTAATCGTAGTCGGACTGAGAATGTATTGTGCCGGGTTCGACTCAACTTTCTTGAATTGGATTCTTCCAGAGTGTTCATTTGAGGCCGCAAAAACTGCGTGTATCAGTTTGAAGCCAGGATTTAGCATGTCCATTTCATATTTGGTTCGGTCTTTGACTAGAACCCGTAGCAAGAAATCAGAGGATGCACATATCAGAAGAGGTTGATTTTTTGGGGAGTGTTGTAAGGTATGTAGGAGCCCACCTAAAAGGGCACTTGAAAAGGATTGTGGAATACTTGGATTGTCAAATCTCATTAGGAGAACCTTGCAATCTGTCTGATGGTCATGAGTAACAGGGACTCACATTCAACACTCGGAAGTGTTCGGACGCTGTCACATATGTGAGGTACCGGAAACTCTGGAGCATATTGCCTTAGAATGTAGGGCACCTGAACAAAAATTCATTTGGAACCTGACTCGCCAACTCTGGTCCAGGAAATACTTAGATTGGCCAAAATTGAACTGGGGGTTGATATTGGGATGTAATCTTGTACGATTTTATAATCCAAGTGGCAAAATATTGCCAGAGAAAGGCCGGTTGTTTGCCATCTTAGTATCGGTGGCCTGGCATGAAATTTGGAGATTGCGAGTGGATAGAGTCTTAACTCATCCGGGTAAAGTCCACTCAGGGCTTGTAATCTGTACGCAATGGCTGAGATCTGTCAACACATCGTTGAGTCGAGATCATATCTTGACAAACAAGACCAGATTTGGTTCGCTATCGTTCAACAAAAAATCAGTGTTGAACACTTGGAGTGGTCTGCTCTTAAACGAAGATTCACTGCCGGATGATTGGACTTACGAAAAGGGGGTTTTAGTGGGTATACAGCCCTACACTGTGAGAAATGGCATTGGTTAATATATTAAGGCTGGAGTCCCACACTTGAAATTACTGTGCGTAACGGCATTTCCTCCTGGACATCTTCCCCGGCAACATCTGGTTCACAATCAGAAACACAAGCGGACGACTTGGAATGCTTCTGCTGCCCGAGTATCGTTAGGTTAGAGACCCAACGCTCCAGAAAGAAAAAAATCACAATCAATAGTTTGAACCGGTTCAGCTAGGTTCGGAAATTTCCGAACCAGTAGTTGAAGCGTTCGTTCCGGTTCCGGTGAGCCTCCCAGGCCCCACAGCCCAATTAAATGGCCCTTTGATCTGGTTGAATGTTCAAGTTGAATCGCCTTCTTGTCACGTGCGGTGATGTCATCAATCGCGTCATGGTTCATCATTTATGATCGTCCACAAACAGCACTCCTCGTCCTTCACTCCTACAACCATGGCCACGACAACCAATCTCGTACCAACCATCCAATCGACTGCCCTTCCCACAATGCCCGCTGGCGAATGGGCGGAAAGCACCCACAATAAAGTTCTCGAGACGCAAAAACCCTCCAGCCCGCTCTATACACCCGATCTCCGAATACCCGGCTCATTCCTCGAGGAACCAGAGCCTGGGGCAGGCTCCAGTGGTGGTGAGACGCTCTTCGACACGGCGAAGCGGTACCTCCCTGCTCAGGACGACGTCCAACGCGCCCTGACCCATGCGGGACAAGCGGCGAAAGGGTATCTGCCGCAGAGCGTTGCTTCGTATCTTCGTGCGTCTTTCTTCACTAGTCATATTCCAGTATTTGTTTATGCGTTTGTCAAGCAGCGTCCTCGTCGTCATCCGACACGGAACTGACCCCGCCCCGCCCGCCCTTCGCCACCCACACCAGCGACACCAGCAGCGCGCTCTCGAATCTGAGCACGCAGGCGCAAGCCGGCTCGCTCCCCCCGCTCGGCGGCTCCCAGTCAACCCTCTCCGCCGCCGCAGACAACTACAACGACACCGACACCGTGTCCACGAACCTGAGCACGAGGGTGCATACGGGTAGATCCGCCTCCCCGCACCGCGTCGCGCCGCTCTCCCGCCCTACGACGCCGTCTAGATTCGTCGAGGATCTTTCCTCCGTGACGCCGCCCGCACATGCCTCATCGGTCGAGAACGACTTTGCCGCACCCGCCGCTGTAGATCGGAGCAAGGGCCTCCCCGCGCTCCCCAACTCCAAGGCACCCACGACTGACTCCGACGTCCATGCGTCCCCACCTCCGAGCCCCGACTCCGATTCCGCAGGCGGTGGTCATGCAAACACGCACACACACAAGAGCAAGAAGCCGAAGTTGGTGCAGCGCCTGAAGGACAAGATGCATATTGGGCACCGTGATCATGATCATGATGCGTCTGCGTAGATGGTTCGGTGTGGTTATTGTAATTCATGTGTATGTACTATACCAGCTTGATACCAGCCTAAAGATTAGTAATCTAGTTTTCGCGAGAAGTTAGCAAATGGGAAGACGCACCTAAATTGAGGCGGGATCTTTTTCAGCCGCCTAAGGGATATAACCTACCAAAGAAACTCTCGAGGACTCGTTCACTTTGGTGTGAGTCGAGACTGATTTCGCCATTCATTGTACACGATCAGAAAATCTAACACATGTACGATGAGTGCGAGGACTTACTTATATCTGCTCCTGGTCCGTCCTATTGGTTTGAGCTTGGTTCTGGATTCGGAATTAGCTGGGAATCATCGCACCCTGAGCGTCAGAAAAGCGGTCACGGAAATGGGACAGACACTTCCTGTGCCAGTGCTAGAAGTTCTTCGCCAACGTAGAGGTAAAGGGAAATACTTGGGAGTTTATCCCGGTTAACACTTGGTCACTAAATCGGTTATCACTTGCAATTGCGAGTTTATTCCAGACCATCAGCTTGAAAACTTCAAACTCGTTAGCGGAAAGGTACTATAATTGTAACCGCGGTGTGAAGGACGATGGCCACGGACTAGGAGAACAGTATAGATGGGGTCGCCCTCTGGTGTCGGGCTTCAAAGAAACTCGGTCGGTGGATGGAGGAGGACGCAGAATCACTCACTGCAGAATGAATGCCCTGGGTTAAAGGTTTATGAGCGGAAACGGCGGAAAGATAGATATACATGAGAAAGAGAAATATCAACCGCCCCTGCGCAAATCGCAAGTCTGAGCCAAATGTAAAATAGATTTCTCTGTGACCAGTCGACGTACGAGCGATACACTCGCATCGTGGTCCGTAAGCATCATCATGCCTCCGAGCTACACTCATTCTCCAGCGCCCGGAACATCCGCCTCTCAAGTTGAAGTTGAATTGAAATGCTCCGCGTCGCGCGTCGCTTGAACTGGGGGATATACCCTACCCAGAGATTTGTCTGGCGGGCATACTGTCAATCACATATGAGCCGATCGGAACCAACCCAAGCATTACTGACCCATATGCATGGAATGAACGCGATGGGTAAGTATCTGCATATGCATGGCTGGTACTGGACTGAGAGGCGTTGCCGCATATACAGAGCGGACGAGCGAACTGTACATTTTTTAAAAAACGTATCGGAAATGGATATCCGGCCGGTGTGCGTATTGAGTGGAGGTCGAAACAGAACATCAGCTCATGATCATCACCGCAGTAAAATGATCTGACGACGCATGTGCACCCTTAGTGATGGTGTTTTGGATGGAAATTATATGGAGTGCATTGATAGAGCAAGCAACTCTGTGAGGGAAGTTTGAGACTTGCAACCGAATGCGCGCGCGAGCTGTAGGCGAGCTCCGCCATCAGGAGCGTAGCGACTGAGCACGAGAGGGTGTTGAAGATGCTGGTAGTGCAGTAGGCGACGATTTCGGGGATTCCGCGACGTTGGTGTGCACGAACGGTGTGCTGAAATTGAAACATGAACTGATATGTTTGACATGCGGATCAGCAGAGAAAAGTTCCTGTAGAAGTAAAGGGCCTGACGCTAGTCATCTCTGTTGCATCCCAGAAGCCCACCACCCACGGTCCTAGAAGTCAGCAAAGACACCCGAATAATTGGACCTTGCTTGGTTCAGACACGAAATTGAATTATTCTTGTCCCCCCGCTGACCGCCGCGCGCGCAGAGTTTCCGGGCAAACAACCGGAATTGCGCAATAGGATCCGAGCCGTCAGAAAGACTTAAAACGAAAATGAGACACCTCCATAAGGGAAGGAAGACGTCCAGCGGGTTGGTTAGGTGGGACGGTAGGAGAAAGAGTATCCAATTTATCCATTTATTTATCCATCCGTCGAATAACAGACACGGAGATGAAGCTCGGGCTACAGTGAATAAGTATATGCGGGCGTGAAAGCGGAAGTGAAAATAAGATCGAGAAAGTGTCCTAAGGAATGGATCCTGATACGCGGAATTACGCCACGGATGCGGAGCTAGCACCTCGCCGCACGCGCGCAGGGCGTAACTTGAACGGAGCGTGCGGCTGTTGCTGTCGTGGCACGGCCTGCACGGCCTGGATGGCGCGCGCGTCCTGGTAGATGTTCCACGAGATCGTCCCCACTGCACCCGTACATTAAATACGGCGAAAATGAATGACGGAATAATTATGACGCACGCGTCGCGATAAGGGCGAACGGCAGCGCCATGTCCACCCCGATGGTAAGGCACTTGGGACTCATGAAGGTGATGGCGGCGCAGCTGTGCAGTGTGCGTGTGATTCCTGCGCTGACGGTTAGGGGGACCATGCCGACTGTATTCGTGGTCGTGTTATTAGTTAGAGCTCAGGACGCAAAGTGAGAGAAGGGGGGCGCACCAGAGAGAACCCAGCACAGTAAGAGGAAGTTGATAATGACGAATTGCTTGTTCAACCGCGAGACTGCGTCGTTATCTTTCTGCACCGTGTGTGGAATCCTAGACATCCCTATCAATTTAGCAGTGAAGGCAGAATCGCACTCAGGAATAGGCGCACAGCATGTAGACCATGTAAAACGTGTTGAGGGCGTAGAGGATAGCGATGAACTGGGAGTCTCCTGCACGAATGCGAATGTCATATCAGGGTCAAAGAGTCCGAAATCGGGGCAACTTGGGTCTCACGAGCGTCCTCGACATCGTACACGATGATTGTGGCCAGCGCTGAGGCGATGTGGGCCAGCGAGAGCGTACAGGCGAGCCCTGGGAAGTATTTAGTTCCACGTATGTTGACAGGAGGTTTGAGAGCTGACGGTATAAGGGTCCGGGCGAGCGCGACATGGAAGATAGCAAGAGGAAGCAGTGGCTGTGCCAAGCTGTTTGTCTGAACACTCCGCATTCAACAAGCATCCACCCGGTGTTCTATTTTCAACTCACCGGCAGAAAACCACCGTGGACGGAAATTTTGACTGATTGTTCCATGTGGATGCGGATGAATATTTTCCCGGAATGACAGATAATATTTCGGGGAACGAAGTTGAACGCAACTTCAATGAGTTCAACTTGAAAGTCCAATGCATCGCAATGACCTCCTCTGACCAGTGGCAGACAGAAATGGATAGACCAGGGAAGGGTATTGGGATACTCATCAGTGGGTAAATATTCAACACTGCTGCGGAGGTTCTAATGCCGGATTTTCTTGGGAATAAGTGGAATTGATCTTCCGGGTTATATGTTCGTGGGAGGGTATGATAAGTATAGTTGAAGTTTCATCGCTCGGTGTTATTGAATTTGCTGATGGACTTTTTAATTTGGGCAAGCTGGGCGTCCCGCGAATCCGTATCAAGACTCGGAACACCGCAGTGATTGCCATTCATTATTAATACAGAACGTTTTCGGACCCACAGCTAGCGAGCGCAAGACCCCTCTTCTTGATGATCCACTCATTCAGTGAAATAATGGTCCAACATCTGAAAGACGTACGTCCACCCAAACATCTCACCGAGCACAACATGGAACGGAATAAATCACCAATATTCTGAGGCAGGAAATTCCCAGCCTTGAGTCTGGGCGCATGCGGGCTGCATTTACGGAGAAGGAGTTGAAAGACATCGACGCCGCTTTTATGAAGCTCATCCTTCAGAAAATTGAATTAGCGACGACACTGCCATTGAGCGTTGGGTGTGGAAATCCTGCAACGCCGTGGTCGTCGCTGCGCGATAGGATCCGAGTAGCTAGACGGACTTGAAACGAAAATGAGACACCTCCAGAACGGAAGGACCACGTCCAGCGGAGTCGGTTGGCTGGTGGGGGGAAATACTATCCAATTTATTTATCCACCCGTCAAACAACACACAGAGAGATGAAGCTCGGGCTACAGTGAATAAGTACATGCGAGCGTGAAAGCGAAAATAACATCGATGAAGTGCACGTGTATGGCTGTCCGAAGAAACCCATCCTGAGTGCGAGATAATCCCAAATTACACCGCCGCCGCGGATACAGAAGCGGAGCTGATACCTCGTAGCATGCGCGCAGGAAATTACTTGAACGGGGCGTGCAGCTGTTGCTGTTGTGGCACGGCCTGGATGGCGCGCGCGTCCTGGTAGATGTTCCACGAGATCGTCCCCACTGTGCACAAGTATACATACGGCATCAACGGACCGCGGGAACAAAACGAGATATGACGCACGAGTCGCAATGAGTGCGAACGGGACGGCCATGTCCAGCCCGACGGTGAGGCACTTGGTACTCGTGAACTTTACGTTGGCGCAGCTGTGCAGGGTGCGCATGATACCTGCGCCGAAGGTCAGGGGGACCATGCCGACTGTATTTACTATTAGGTAGAATGCATTCATGGCAACGGGCGAAAGGGACGGACGCACCGGCGAGAACCCAGCAGAGGAGGAGAAAGTTGATGAAGAAAAATTGCTTATTCAACCGCGAGCCGGCGTCAGTGTCCTTCTGCACCGTGTGTGGGATCCTACGTAGACATTCACTATCAATGTAAGGGTAGAGTCGCACTGGGCAATAGGCGCACAGCATGTAGACAATATAGAGCGTGTTGAGGGCGTAGGGGATGGCGAACAGGGAGTCCCCTAGGCGAATATCAGGGTCAAAGGATTTGGAATCGAGGCACATGGGTCTCACGCGCGCCCTCGACGTCGTACACGAAGATTGTGGCCAACCCTGACGTGATGTGGGCCAGCGAGAGCGTAAAGGCCAGCCCTGTAGAGTACTTAGTTCCACGTATGTTAACAGGAAAGTTTGAGAACTGACGGTACAGGGGTCTGGGCGAGCGCGACATGGGAGATAGCAAGAGAGTGCAGTGGCTGTGCGCGGCTGTTTGTCTAAACACTGCGCATTCAACAAGTATTCACAATACCTGTGCTCTATTCTCAACTCACCGGCCAAAAACCCCGCCAAGGGGAAATATTGAGTGATGGTTCCCTGCGGATGTGAATGAATATTTTCCGAGGGATGCCAGATAATATTTCCGGTAACGGTGGAAACGGAGTTGAAGTCTTGGTTGAAGTTCGGACCGGCTGTTCAACCTGAAGTCCAATGCATGATGCATCGCGACCAAACCAAGGTCCTCCTCCTCTTGCCAGGCGCAAACAATATAGACGAACGTCAAACGAAAATTGGTGAACACCCGTAACATTTTTTTCCGGTTTACCGCCGCCGAACAGTGGAGGGTACTAATATTGAGATATTCGCCACAGGCTGGGTAAATATTCATCGTTGTGGGGGTTCTAACGCCGGAGCCGTAGATATTCGCTACCGGTTAAATTTCCGCGTTGCGGAGGTTCCAACGCCGGAACTTCGTAGAAGTGGAACTGGCCATCCCAAGTCTGTAGAAGAGTCTAAGTTTGCTTAGACTGATGGACTCACGACCTACTCATTTCCTGGGTTTAAAGCCGTAGAATGAGGTACGGATCCAGAAGGCGGAATTGTATCATTTCAAAATGAATTCGGGCGAGTAAGGCGTCGCGATTTCGTAACAGTTAGACTCGGAACGCCGCACTGATCGCGAGTTAGTATTAATACAGAACGTTGACGGACTCACAGTGCGAGCGCAAACCTCTCTCTCTTTCCCCGGTCCGTTCTCTTCGTAGTCAAAGTCTGTTGGAATCTCGCTGCAATGCCTGCCCCGTATCCACTCCTTGGCATGTCATACCTTCGATAACTCGAACCCTAAACTCATGAAATAATCCACGCAGACATTCCCTCAGGCGACTTCACCAACATATTTGACTACCAGGCGATGTGAGAATTGATTTAAATTTGCTTCCAGATGATTTCAAGTCATTCTCACTGCATTCAGACCCCCCATAGGCACGGATATGCCCACCTTCACCGATCTTCGCCTACGGACTGCCACCCAAGCCGACGTTGGTCTACCCTAATAGGCGTCGGCCGACGTTGGTCTAGCATCCCTACCGAGGCAAAGCCTGCCCACCTTGGTAGATCTTTGCCGACAGTGGTGTGGTCTATCTTGGCCAACCTTGGTCAACCTTGGTCAACCTGGGTCTAGGTTGGTGTTGGTTGGAATGGCTGGACGGGTACAAACCATGTCAATTTTGAATTTGGCTAACTAGGCTTAGCTAGGCTCGTCGGCCCACGTGAGTCTATGTGTGCCTAATCCAGTGGGAATACCTAGACCAACCTCGCAGGGATGGGCAGATGGATGGGCAAGGGTCGGCACACTGGTCTGCCTACACATCTGCCTATCAGGATCTGGCAGACCTGTGCCTACGGGGGGGGGTCTGAACGCAGTGTCTCGGATAGAAACATGGCTGCTGCGTACAATGCCTTCATCCAAGGTATCAACGCAGTGGTGGCTCATGCGCCTACTATCACCCCGGCAAAAGTCCAGCAGTTTATATATAATCTTCTGCCTCGCCGTCGTGAGTCGCAAATAAACACCAAAGGTTGAAGAGTGATGTTAACATTGCGGGTTCATACGTCGATAATATCCACCACCACCACGACACTGAGGAGAGTTTTTTCTTCCCTGAGCTAGAAAAGAAGCTTGGCGCCGGCGCTCTCTCCCAGCACAAGGAGTTCGTGCCGCAGCTCATTGAGCTGAAGGATTTCCTAGAAGCCGTGAAATCCGAGGCCAGGGTGTACGACGGGCCTTTGCTCGTACAGATGATCCACTCGTTCGGTGATACAGCCTTGAGTCAAGTCGTATGCTGGCTGCATTTACGGAGAAAGATTTAAAAGACATCGACGCGGCTTTTATGAAGCTCGCGCTTCAGAAAATTGAATTTGTGACGACTCTGCCTTTGAGCGTTGTGTGCGGAAATCCTGCAACGCCGTGGTACGTTAGCACTTCCCTCTTTTCCGCACTAGTCCGAGCGCTACCATACTCGCACACGGATGCAGGTTCCCTCTGTTCCCGCTGCCATTGAAATGGGCTACGCGGCGGTGGTTCGCACGTAAATATAATGCAGCTTGGGAGTTTGGTCCGTTGGATTTGCATGGGAATCCTCGGGCGTTGGATAAAGCCGGTAGAGAATGAAACTGATAGTAGCCATGTTGGGCACTTATTACGGAAGACGGGGTGAATTCAATATTGAATCATAGGAATTAATGATCAACCGTTCCAAGAGTGGTAATGCAGAGAGGTAACACCCAGTTCAACCTCGTCTATCATAGTAAATTGCGTCAACTTTCCAGGTTGCAGCGCGTGTGATGACTGTGAAACAAGCAGCGGTCGGCGAGCATGCTCTACATGCCAGACTGGAGATTGCCCGTGTCAACTGAAGTTCGCCAGCAGGGCATATTCACCGGAACTCTGTAGACCTTTTTTTTTTTTTTTTTTTTTTTTTTTTTTTGGTGGTACGTAGGCCAGTAGCAACTAACAATTGGTTAGCCCATCTGGATTGTAAAGGTCGAAGCATCTGCTTCATTGGGAGTGGTTTCCACCACCCAGAGAAATGCATTGCGCACGCCCGAAGGGCAGTGTGGGACTACCGTGTTACCCGATGCCTTGGCTGCTATTTTGCTGGGATCGGTGTCGTGAGACAGCACGGGTACCCACTAAAACTCTGGGCTCCCGTAACCAATTGGCCGGCAAGCTACTCTTGTTGTCCAGGATATCGGACCAAGTCTCGAGGACCAGTTTCGGGGCCAACGATGGGCGTTTCCCTCGGATTGGCCTATTTGCCAACGCTACGTCCACCTGTAGTTTTGATTTACTGCGAATTTCCATTTGTTCAGGATTTCGTCTTCCGTGCCGGTTCACCGTCCTGCGAGATAACGCGATCGTTTCGAAGCTTCCAAATCGTGTATGCGGACTCGGACATCAAGATCCGGTATAACCGT